>RXON01004076.1:0-67716 GCA_009667805.1 Leptobrachium leishanense | reverse complement strand
TAGGTTTAGTTTTACAATTTCTGCTTGGCTTAGGATGGGGGTTAATGTTAAAGATTTTGCAATGCACAGCGAATGCATTTTATTTTTTTTATATATTTTTTTTTTTCCGTCCTCTGAAAATGATGTGTCCCGAATACATGTAGACGGATTCACCTACATTGAATTCAGATGGGATGGATTGACGATTTGGAATTTTGGATGCTTCTGAACTTCCAAGTGTCCATATTTCAGATCAGACCAATCAGAAATTCACATGTCTACTGCACAAGAGATACAGCGGCCCACGACTATTGTTTTATCCTTACAGTATTTGTAAGGATGGTGTATGATGTATCTCCTATAGGTACATTTGAGCAAACGGTCCACTTTAGGATTGCCCTAGGCTAGTACAACATAGGAGACATTCTTCAACTCTAACCCATGCAGTGCCAATAGGATTGCACTTTTCTTTTTTGAGGGGGGGTTTCCTACAGAAAAGCTTTGTTTCTCACATGTAGAAGGAGTTGTTGTTTCTGTGACTAAAAGACAGGCCTAACGGTCATTTACTTTGTTAGTTTAATCTCAAATTCTATAAATAAAACAGAAAGAGGGTCCCTAGGCCTTAGAAAATGCGCCACAAACTAATGCACTGGTGCGGACATATTATTTGATAATTTTTCAATAGAAACACAAACGGTTTTGTACTTTGTTAGCAATACAAACCTTTTCTGTGGTTTAGCTTTTCTTCAGTTGCGTTAACACGCTCTAGGCCATCTAGCTGCTTCTGTCATTGGAAAGATATGCGGATTATAAATACTTGTTAGCGCTTTATTCACACAGCAGTTACACGTTCTGTAGCGCTGCGCAATAGGTGAGACAGAAATACAAATCTACGTGCAAGTTAAACACACAGAACAGTAGGAGAGAGGACCCTGCTCGAGAGCTTACAATCAACAAATCTAGGAAAAAAATAAAATTTTACTAAAAACAATATCCCAAACAAATACAGGGTTATTCAGAGAGCGGTGAAAAGCAGGAGAATAACTGGAGAATGGAAAATTCTAGGTCAAAATAGCCAAACCAGAAAAATTCTCCCTTTCATCTCACTTTCCAAATCGGCTATTTTGACCTAGAATTTTTCATTCTCCAGTCATTCTCCTGCTTTTCACCTCTTTCTGAATAACCCTGATAGTGTCAGTGAAGAAACTGCACGGCTTTCGTGATGGTTCGCTTCTCTCTATGCAGGATTTGGCTCTTTATCAACGGAAGGAAGGACAGGTACCTAATTTTATCTTCTTCTTCTGAAACTGGCCGATCTCGAGCTCCCAGTGGGTGATGGAGCTGGGGTGCTGTATAGTGGGTTGATTTGTCCAATGATGTTGTCGCCGTTCTGACTTTAACGCCACCCCCTTCCCTTTTTTTTTTTCCTTTTTCACTGTTTTGTTCCCTAATGCTTTGACATTTGGAATTTAGTACTTTTTTCACATTTGCGCGTTACCTGCTGACTGAGTGTTATATTCTCCTTTTTTTTATTCTATTGTATTTCTGTATGGAAAAATGTAGTAAATTCTTTCTTACATCGAAAACGAAAAAAACGGACATAAAACCACGAAAAAGTGCATTAGAGTGTCCATTGCAACAACCAGAGTAGCAAATTAGATACAGGGCTGTTTGTTTGTAATGCACGAGCAATCTAGTTACAGCTTATGTAAGTGGAGGTGTCCCTTTAAGGTTAGCGCTCCTGCGCGGTGTAAAACGCTTAAACAATGAAATCCCATGATTTCCTATGTGGGCATGTCACACCTAAGCGTTTTAGGCTGGGGTCAGACCAGTGCACTTTTAACGTGCGTTCTGGCGCACATAATTACGGCCGCACTAGCAGCAGATGTCGGGCAATGACGGCCAATATACGATGTACGGCCGCACAAAAGTCCAGCCGTGCAACGCAAGTGGAATTTGAACGCATTTTTTTGAGAACGCTGAACCGCTAGTACTGACGTACTGAGTGCGCAGCTGCGGCATAGCGGCGTGTTTGCGAGATTAGGAGATGTCAGACGCTGCTAATGTCCAGCCTACATAACGTCCAGACGCAAAAAGAGTTTTATTGACGATCCGTACAAAATCACGCCCGAAAATGCGCGTCGTCTGACCGTTTTTGCGCATTCAGTGAAAAAATACGTCAATGCGTTCAGACGCACTTTTTCACGTTCGCGGGGAAAAATGCTTTCGTCTGACCATAGCCTTAAAGCGCGCACGAACGCGCTTTAAAACGGCCGACGCAAAAAGAAGTTCGGGAGCTTCTTTTCGGGCATACAGCAGCGCGTTCGCGGCCATATCATAGCCGCGAACGCTCTGCAACGCGCGAAAAAAAACGCACGCATTGCGCGACGCAGCGCTACACCCAGGTGTGAACCCAGCCTAAGTGCATAGTCTAGACACACACCATAACAGAGAGAAAGTTGAGAAATATATTCATAAATAAATATAATTGTGTCTATTTAAAACAACATATGTAGAACTATTTGTGACACTTTCATATTCAAATACCTTTTTTCATGGTCACCGCTCCCAACATCACTGTAGCAGCCTTTAGGCTAGCGTCAGACGAACGCAGTCATCACGTCCGTGTCGCCGCACAGTTTAATGTCCTCCGCTAGCAGGAGCCCTCAGAGATACTCCCCTCTCTCTCTCCGGGGTCCCGTGGCGTTCTGATTTCCTTGAAGTCAGACGCCGAATTTAAACCCCTCCCGACGTCAATGACATCATCGCACAATGTATTTTTCAGGCGACCCCCCCCCCCGGCAATGCTGGGAGATCGCTTGAAGGATCGGGAGGCGCTAGAAAAGAAAGGCATTGCTTGAAAGGACAGTGTCTGCCCTTTCAAGTGATGCCTGTCTTTAACCCCTGAAGTGCCAGATAACCCCCCATCTCCAGAAACGTGCGCATGGCCTTTCTAATGATACCAAACATGACCATGTTAAAAGTAAGAGAAAATTTTATAAAAATAATAAAAAATTTTTTTAAAAATAAACGTGTTACTTTTTGTTTTATTAATGCAGCAGTATTGTTCCCATTTCAATTATAATGTGAACAATGATGCTGCACAATTTTTTTTCTGTGGGATGCGTTTGCTAAAAATCATGTAATCCCCCCCAAATGTAATGAGTCCCCATTTCTAATTTTTGTACAAGCGCACCCCATAGAAAATATAACCGCAAAGGCTCGTGTGATAAAATAAGGAAAAAAAAACACTTTACATGCTGTAGATGATTAAAAATTCTAATTTGATCGCATTTTTTGTTATACTATACAGGCAGGACATGACATATACATATAAAAATGATATATTATGAATCTGCGGAGTCTGCCGGAAAGAACGATATATAATATGTCTGGGTCGTATAATAAAACATGGCTTCAAATTGCGTTTAAACATGATGAGCGAGAGCGGTAAAAATTAGCTCAGCACACAGCGGTGAAATGGCTCAGCAGCGAAAGGGTTAAGAACTGTCTCTGGACGGACTGTTTTGGTTTTGTTAGGCCGAGTGCAATGTAATTTGCTGGAAAGATGTGGTACTGTTTAAGCTGAAGTAACTGAACGTTGTGATGCTCGTGTGGTTGGTATTTACTGTACATGTCAAGTTATGGTGTGATGGTGCTAAAAAAACAAACTAGATTGTGCCAGAGTAAACAGAATCGAGGGCAATCACTTTATGACTAAATAGGAGGGTTTACCAAAAGGCAAGCCTGTGCCTTACATACAAAACTGATCTGTATACTTGTTTATGCTCTCAAAAAGTGAAGTTTTAAATTGTGGGAAGGGTGTGCAGGATTCCTCTCTTTAAAACTGGCTTCACCCACTTTGAACAAGCCTATGTAATCGCATCCCGCATAAAACAGCACGCATAATCCTTATATTACATTGTATAGTCTGTTACTTAGGATGATACATATTTTCTTATGTGCTACACATAGACATGTATCATTATGCGACCATCACTAGGATATATCGAGCAACTCTGATACTGTAAAACGTGCAAATAAGTTTCAAGATTGACCAAGCAGTAAAGGATTGGAAATATTAAACAAAGGGCGACACCACAAGAAAAAGTATAGTATTCCGAATTACAGACAGGTTCTGGAGGATGACAGTGGCCACCCATCAGAAGACCTCGCTTAGCTGTACTCCTGGTGGAAAAAACTTGCACTTACTTAGATAGAGACGTGAACCTTTAGGTCGTGGGGTTAATTTCTTAGACTGTAGAAAGAAAAAAAGAAACAAAAAGGATCAATATTTGTACCACCATTTGAATTTAAATGTTGCTCAGACTTTTCCGTTCTCCGGATCGTGAGAAAGGGGAAAGATCAGATGTAACCAACATGCTATGTCTCTCTCTCTTGGAGACATACACTATCCAGAACTTAAACTCTCTAAGATTGAAGTCATAAACTTTTATTTTTTTCTCCCCATTACTCAAATTATCCTGCTCTTCCGATATAGCCAAACATGCCTCCGGTAACCAGTGCCACCTGATCAAGATTCTCTTATATTGACCCCAAATCCTTTTTGCAAAATTGGAAGCTCTCCCTGTAACCATCTAACTAGGAGTCATAGAAAATGCGGCCACCGTGTCTAACTTCCCTGAAAACGTGATTTTATACAGACAGTCCTCCACTCAACTTCAGCCTCCTTGATGGCAAAAAGTCAAGATAGAGCTCCTCTCCATCATCAAAGAGATGGTTAGAGTGCAGCTTGCAAAGGTGAGGCCAGCAGTAATGGGATTGGAGGGACAGATCCACACTTTAGTACAGTGGTTCTCAAACCTGTCCTCAGGAACCCCTGACACGCCAAGTTTGACAGATACCTTAAGCACAGCATAGGTGATATGATTTGCTCAGTAATTTCAGGATTAGGGATGGGCTGCCGGTTCGAATCGGTTCAAGGTTCGATTCCAACATCGGCTGCTCAAATTCGCAAACTTTTCGGGACGTTCGCTGAAAGTTCGGGGGGGGATTAAAAAAAAAAAAGCTTAAAAGATCCTAAAAAATCTAAAAATAAAGAGACTCTTTACTGCAGAATACAACAATAAATAGTTTATTAGATAATGAATTAAAACGGGAATATTTTTAACATTGAAGCCTATGGAATTCATAAACATTTCCCACTCATTGTTGGTCAAACATTTCCCACGGCTTCAAATCGCATTTAAACGTGAGCAAAAGCAGTAAAAATGAGCTCAGCGCACAGCGGTGAAATGGTTCAGCACTCAGCAGTGACAGGGTTAAAAACTTTTTACATTTTTTTTTCCATTGTTTCCTGTTCCCCAGGGCAGTACCCGGACCCCCATACACCTTTTATGGCCAATATCTTGCATATATGCCCTATGGAGGGGACCTTAATTTTTGAACGTTCGAGCCCCATTGACTTGCATTGTGTTCGAATTGTGTTCGAGGTCGAACTTTTTCGGATGTTCGAATGTGAACCGAACACGGTGTTCAGTCCATCACTATTCAGGATTCAGTCTGCATTTCCCTAAGGTGATCTGCAAAATCTGGCCTGGTTGAGGGACCCGAGGACAGGTTTGAGAACCACTACTTTAGAAGATGCATTTGTCAGAGACCATGGCAAAGAGGAAGTGCTTTTTTTTTTTAGACCTTTGGTGTCAAGCAGAGGACCTTTATAATGAAGGGAGATGCTCTGACATTGGAATCATAAGCTCCCGTGACCTTCAATAAAGCTATTCAATTTGGTCCCTAAAGAGGATTCTCCTAAATCAGTGAGGTATCCCATCATCGCAGCACATGCAGGAAGCGAGCGCTATGTGGCAGCACAGCCACGAGGATAGCAATCCCATGAACAAAATGGCTTACACTTTGGAAAAGCATGTGTTAAAATGACGTAAGATGCCTCACAACATATGTCAATGGCAACAATCCAGGACCGTCTTTAATGCAGGGCAAAAGGGGCAGTTGCCACGGGCCCAGTCATTGTTGAGGGCCCCACGTAAACCGTGGATGACCGCTGCCGCTGCTAGTGGACTGCATTAACGGCATTTCACTAGCAGCCCCTCGACTGGCCATGTCTTCTTGCGAGCGCCCGTGTGCTCACTCACGTGGCTGCCATCCTGTGAAGGCTGTAACGCGGCCTACTGGCAAGATCTCAGGAGAGCGCGTCACAGCCTTCAGAAGCTGGCGTACGTGTGGAGCAGAATGCTGGCGCTTGGAGGAACACGCAGGTCACCTGATCCTGAGGTCTGTGCTGGGTAAGAATATTTCTGGGGGTCTGTGCTGGGTACATATAATTCTGGGTGCCTGTGCGGGATATATATATGTCTGGGGGGTCTGTTCTGGGTACATATATTTTTGGGGGCCTGTGCTGGATACATATATTTCGGGGGAGTCTGTCCTGGATACATATATTTGTGGGGCCTGTGCTGAATACATATATTTGTGGGGGCCTGTGCTGGATATATTTATGTGGAGCTTGTGCTGGATACATATATTTCTAGGGGCCTGTGCTGGGTACATATAATTCTGAGGGCCTGTGCTGAGTACATATATTTCTGGGGCGTCTGTGCTGGGTACATATAATTCAGATTTTTGTATTATTAGACTATATAGCCATTTGTTTTACACTTGAAACATAATAATGTTCAATTGCACTTTATTACTGAAAGTTATTAAGATATTAACATGCCTTTTCTCCCAAGAACATGTAACTGTTAATAGAAATATGATGAGAAAGAGCCTAGAAATGGCTATAATTGGCATAAGGACTTGTTTTTGAGCCAGTTCTTTATTTTTACATTATTAAAGCTTTTTGAGACCAGTCCATGATGTATTTGTGTTTTTTGGGGGGGTTTTGGGTGTTGGGGAGCAAAATTATGCGGTGGGCGGGCTAATGGGGGGGGGAAGAAAATGTTTGCTCAGGGTCCAATCAATGTTAAAAACGGGCCTGCAACAATCTAGAGGTTTTTTTGCAGACTGTGTAATTTCCAAGAATCTGTGGCCACTCAAGTACCGCGATCTTACCAGCCCTGAATTCTTGTAAGGCTGTCTGAAGAAATGAATACACCGAAACAAGCTTTACAGAATGGCAGGCACTGGTTAATCTGGCGACCCTATATACAGATCACCTAACAGTAATCACAAAATAATTTATATATTTTGCAAGACATTGGATAGCATTTCCATTGAAACATCAAAACCATTTAACAGCTATGAATTTACGTACCATAAAAAGCTTTTTCAGTGGCAATCCGCTGAACCTAATGGATAGCTGCCAGTTTTTACTGCTTCCCTTTCCTCCATGTTCTTCAAAAGCAGTGGGCGTGTATAGTGCTCCGTCAGATTTAATACACTCGTCAGTTTTTGAATCTGTCATAGTTATAAAAAAAGAGTTATAAACACACACACACACACATACGAAATGTAAACTCACACACTATTGGTGAGTGTAAGGCTAGGGTCAAACGAAAGCATTTTTCCCCGCGAACATCAAAAAGTGCGTCCGAACGCATGGACGTATTTTTTCACGGAATGCACAAAAACGGTCAGACGACGCGCATTTTCGTGCGTGATTTATTACGGATCGTCAGTAAAACACTTTTTGCGTCTGGACGTTATGTAGGCTGGACATTAACAGCGTCTGACATCTCCTAATCACGCAAACACGCCGCTATGCAGCCGCAGCGCACTCTGTACGTCCGTACTAGCGGTTCTGCGTTCTCGAAAAAATGCGTTCAAATTCCACTTGCGTTGCACGGCCGGACTTTTGTGCGGCCGTACTTCGTATATTGGCCGTCTTTGCCATCATCTGCTGCTACTGTGGCCGTAATTAAGTGCGCCAGAACGCACGTTAAAAGTGCGCTGGTCTGACCCCAGCCTAAATCGTCACGTGATGTGATTGTCCTATTGCATCACCTTCAAAGACTATTCCATATTCAGTATTAATTTTTACCAAACACGTTTTTGCATTCTGGGTGGCCTGACATGGGTACTTGTTATTAACCTGCTAAGGGTTATTGTTGTATCCACAAAATGGAAACAGGAGATTTTTTTTCTAACTTTATTTTTCCTTTTTACATACAATTACCTAAAACAAAGGGAAAAAAAACTGCAGCATGCGTTTTATAAGTTGCTTTTGTTTGTAATGCTATTTGTGCTACAATGTAAGTACACGACCCACCATTGTGACATGTTAAAAGAGCTAAACTGGCCGTCGCTGGAATCTAGACGCACCCTTCACCTTTCCAACCTGGTGTTTAAGAGCTTTTCTGGGAAGCTACCACCCTACCTGAATAGGCTGCTTCCCCCAGCAGCTCCCTCATCCTATAACCTACGATCCAGGACCAGCACCTTACTTGCAATACCGCAATACCACAAGAAAGTGTTTCGATCCTCATTTTCCTACAGAGCACCACAATTATGGAATAACTTCCCAGACGCCATCAAATCTTCCCCCAGTCTAAAGTCACTCCCTATTAACATACCTCAATACAAAATGCACCTGTAAACATGTAACATATGACTATATACATAATGCACCTGTAAACATGTAACATAGTGAATATCAGGGTTATTCAGAGAGAGGTGAAAACCAGGAGAATGACTGGAGAATGGAAAATTCTAGGTCAAAATAGCTGATCTGGAAAGTGAGATAAATGGGAGAATTTTTTGCTGGATTGGCTATTTTGACCTAGAATTTTCAATTCTCAATCTCCAGTCATTCTCCTGCTTTTCACCTCTCTCTGAATAACCCTGTATATTACTTACATATTTATTTTCTATTAATCTGTATATTTGTGTTTAATATCTTGCATTGTATTACTTTGTATTTCTGTAACAACTGTAAAATTTCAATGTTCTGGAACCCGGGACATACTTGAAAACGAGAGAAATCTCAATGTATCCTTCCTGGTAAAATACTTTATAAATAAATAAATACACAAGTAATTTAGTTACAGCTTATGTAAGTGGTAGTGTCCCATTAAGATCAGCTGGATTGTGATTTTTTTCCTAAGTTGGAAAACTGTTATCGAAAGTTTTTAAACCTTCCAATATTCAAAACAAATTCATTGCAATCTATCCCACATGTCATAAGTGTAAGTGGGTCATAGGCATAAACAGTTGGTTATATTCAAAATTATAAATATATATGAATATACATTTATAAATTAGAAAAATACATAAACATTAATAAACAATAACACAAAGTTAATGTAAAACCATTTCTAAATAATGGGGTCAACAAACTCTGTTTTTAGAGGTTAGATGTGTTTTAGTTAAATTAGGTGGGTCATTTGACATATACAGACAGTCCTTGAGTTACGCGACTTGCGATGACCAACCCTTGCAACGGTCAATGCGTGACTTGCGACGAACCGTACTTACGTTTGGGCGACATGTGCGCAATTGTGGTTATGACCAGAGATACGCGATGAACGATGATCCGCGCATATGTAATTACATGTCACTTCTGTTTCTGTCAGGGTTATTCAAAGATATCTGAATTGTGGCCGACAGGTACCCGAACAGTGAAATTCAGCGTATGGTTACCTTTCCTGGCCATTCGGCTATTCAGAGAGCAGGCAGTTCGCCAAATGTTGGCGAATTGCCTGCACATACGGTGCCTGTTCGCTGCCTGTTCGAGGGCAGTGAATCCCCATAATGAAGCAATGCTTTGTCTATTCTGAGAACACAAACCAGCAGTGAAAAGTTGCCGAATTGCCCTGCTGGTCGGTGGTTTCATTCGACAGGATTATTCAGGCGAATCCCATAAGCTTAAATGTTAAAAATATTCCCGTTTTAATATCTAATAAACCGTTGATTATAATATTCTGCAGTAAAAAGGCTCTTATTTATAGTTAGTTTTTTTTGAGAATTGTAAATGCCTATGAAGGTGGGGGGGGGGGGAGTCTGTGTAATAGCAAGTGAAGAAGGATTTACACATTCTACAGTTTCCACAATCCTTAAAGACAAGAATAGGATTTGCGGTCAAAAGAGCGACCGGAATAAAATCAACCATTTTCACAAAGCGGCAAGGGCCAATCCACCCCATGGAGAAGCTGTCGATGATCTGGATAGAGGACCAAATCCAGAAAAGGATTCCTAGGAGCCTACTAACAATTCAAGCAATCAGTATTTTTAGTAGCCTAAAAGGAACAATAAGAGGAATACCTTGAGAATTTCAACACAAGCAAAGGCTGGTTTCGGCATTTTCAAATGCAGGTTTGGCCTACATAATGTGTGTGTGAGTGGGTAAGCTGCGAGCGCCGATGTTGATACTGCTGAAAACTTTTGTGACAAACTAGGCAAGATCATAGTAGATGAGGAATATCTACCTCAGTAAATTTTCAATGTGGACGAAACAGGCCTGTTTTTGGAAAAGAATGCCAGAGCGCACTTGCATCCACAAAGAGGCAAAGGTGATGCCTGACTTTAGGGCATTCAAGGACAGGATCACACTTCTTCTTGGAGGTAATGCAGCCGGATTCATGTTAAAGTCCTTCCTCATTTATCATACTGAGATTATTCAGTCTATTTTAGGAGGAACCACAGGACCTGGATGCACTGGCATCGCTAGGTGGGGGCGGGGGGGCGGCCCGCACCGGGTGACACCACCCCCTAGGGTGACACCCAACAAAAATATAATAATAATTTTTTTTTATTTTTTTTAACACAAAACTATTTTACCAGGAAGGATACATTGAGAATTCTGTAATTTTCAAGTATGTCCTGGGTAGGCAAGGCCTAGGCTGGCACTTTCCAGGGTGCAGCAAAAAAAACACCACTAAAGGAGATATTCACAGAGCACCGAAATGACGCAGACATTTCAGTGTTTTGTTGTTCCCTGCACTTCAGGTAATCAATTTTCCCTGGTGAATTCACCGCAAGGTCCCTGAAGTGCAGGGAATCAGCCACCGATTGCCACCACAAACCCATCCCCCGCTGTTTTCAAAAAAACTACTGAACGAAACTGTCTGGAATTAACATATAAGATCCTATGGATGATAATAAAAAGGGCTGTTACAGAAAAAAACGCTATTAGAAAGGAAATAAAATTGAATTTTTTTTGAAAAATGCCTAATAGATACTAAGAAAAAAAATCAACAAATAAAGAGACTAAGGATGTGCACCAATTTTTTTTAGTTTCGGCTCTTTTCGTTCGTAATTCAACAATTTTCATTTCAGATCGTTTCAGCCGATTTCCGTTTCGGCTCGTTTTTCGTATCGACTTTTTTTTTTCGTGAAATCGGAAATTTTCGTGTTTTCGGATTGGCTCATTTTTCGTATCGACTTTTTTTTTTCGTGATTTCAGACATTTTCGTGTATTCGGTGTGGGAAATGTTTTGCCCCATAGACTTCAATGTTAAAAATTCTTGCCGTTTTAATTCAATATCTAATAAACCGTTTATTATTATATTCTGTAGTAAAGAGTCTCTTTATTTCTAGATTTTTTTAGGATATTTTAAGCATTTTTTGAAAATTACCGAAGTGGAACCAAAATTATGAATTGAACGAAAATGATTTCCAATTCTGAAAATTCGGGCCGATTTGTGAAAAAAACGAATCGGTCTGAAACGAAATGCACATCCCTAAAAGAGACTTTTTACCACAGATTAATGGAATAAACGTTTTATTAGATATTTGGTATGAACGGGAATATTTTTAACATTGAAACCTATGCAGGATTATTCAGAGAAGGGTGAAAACCTTGAGAATGACTGTAGAATTGAAAATAGTCAAACCAGAAAAATTCTCCCATTTATCTCACTTTCCAAATTGGCTATTTAGTCTAGAATGTTCATTCTCCTGGCAATTCTCAAGGTTTTCACCTCTCTCTGAATAGCCCTGATGGTGTTTGCCTGAATAAACCTGTCTAATGAAACCACTGAACATCAGGACATTTCTCTGCTGTTCGATGTCTCTGAACAGATTTACCATTACTTCTCTATGGGGACTTTCACTGCCGAACAGGCACCGTACTTGCTGGCAGTTCACCAAAATTTGTGTGTGAGTATATGAGAGAGCTGCACAGCAATAAACCTCACCGTAATGTGCGCCGTGTATTATGAGCATTCAGTATTATATGGGAGTACTGCTTTATGAGTAAGAGTAGTTAAAAAAAATGTCAAACTCGGGGGGGGGGTGACACCATGAGTTACCGCACCGGGTGACACCAACCCTAGTGATGCCACTGCCTGAATGACCATTGTGTTATGTGAAGAATGGTTTTCTAATTGCTTCATCTGAGAAGTTTGAGCCTATTGCCTTGAAAAAATCTATTCCCTACAAAATGCTGCTGCTACGTGATAATGCTCCTGGACCTGGAAGACTTACATCAAGATGCTCCTGACCTAGAAGACTTACATCAAGATGCTCCTCACCTAGAAGACGTACATCAAGATGTAAAGGTGGTGTTTCTGCCTCCCAACACAACAGCTGTGGTTCAGCCTATGGATCAGGGTGCAATCTCCAACTTCAAGGCGTACTACCTGCGTGATACTTTTGCTCAGGCAATAGCTGCAATAGATGGAGATGCAGTAACACTATGCGACTTCTGGAAGAGCGAGAACATTCTACAGTGTATTAGGAACATTGGATCTGCATGGGAAGAAGTCACAGTGTTCTGTCTCCAGGTGAATATCAGTTAAGCTCTTTGATTTTGGTAAGTCCACCTAGTGGTCATTTTAAGAAACTACAGGCAATTTAGAAACCAGGAAGTAAACAGCTCTTAGAAATCCAGGAAGTGCAAGCTAACTCATGGCTGTTATGTGGTGAGCAGATGAACAATCCAGAATGGACAATCTCCATTAACCCTTGTCTTTGAGCATTCTGAAGAGCAATAGCTGTAAGTTTACTTACAATATCTGCTTCCATCAACACATATTGCGGTTTCTTTTTTTTTTTTTTTATTTAAGTATTTTTATTTCAAAGTCAACAGAGACACACCAAAAGGTCAAACATCAATAAGTGGCCTCGCAGGGCCAGAAAAGGTCATCCACATAAGTATACAAAAGAAAAGAAAAAAAAATTAAAAATAAAACATTACAGAACGGTAATACTTCAGATATTAAAAGAAACAGTAGGCAGTTTACGTATGAAACATAGAAAAGTGGACAGTATGGTGGTAAAAAAAAAAAAAGGGGGGGATTTGGGGAAAGGCACACACCAGATTGTGACGGTCCTGGCTCACTCCCAGGTGTCGAAAAGACAATAGGAGGCCATGGAATGTCACAAGGCCCGGGCCCTCGAGGGCCAAATATGGCAGGCAGAACCATGGTGTCCGCCACAGTAGCACACCTCGAGTCTACCCGGAAAGTGCCAAAAAAAAAAAGGGGGGGAGGGAAATGGGGAGGGGTAAGGGAGGGGAGTAACGGCCAACATCCATACGATAATACGAGCCCCAACAAGACTGCATGTTGCCATAAAGTAGTCAGTGTAATAACCAGAAAATACATATAAAAATATATAAAGATTAAGGAACAGCATAAAAAGTCTAACATCCACAGGGAGTCGCATGGGAAGGTGGGGAATAAAAGAAAAAGCAGAGATCAGCAAAAAGAGTCAATGTTCCACAATGGACCCCATGTGGTTGGAGGGCAGGGGGAAACCAGGGAGGGAAACTAAGGGCAAGCACCGAGACGGCAAAACACTAAGTCAGGGCCATAAGGAAGGCCAAACCTCTGCATCAACATCAACCCGGATCATCCGAGGCGGGAGGCGGGTAGAATCCAAGCGGAGCCAACAAAGGCCATGCTTCATCTGGTGTGGAGGTCACCTGCACAACCCCATTAATTGTCAGGCAAAGTGTACCAACAGCCCCCATCTGTAGCGAACCCCCTCGATTCACCAGCTCTAAGACCGCCTGGTTCGACAGCGTATCAGGGATCACTCTGATCCTAACGTTCCGCTGGTGGTGACGAGTTTCCAGCCGCTCCACTGATTTCGAGAGGTATTCTACTTGAACCTGTAGGGATTCCACCTGTGACTGCAATTGACCGTGGGCCACCTCCACCTCAGCTGTACGGTCCCGGACCTCAGCCACCTGAGTCCAGACCCCGGTCATCTCCGACTTCACTCCAGCAATATCAGTGCGCCACGTCGCTTTCAGGTCTGCCAGCATAGCACGTAAATCACCCTTGGTAGGGAGCAGGTGATCATCCTGTGCCTCGCCACCATTCGCTAGCACTGCGGGGGGCAATACAGTTGTGCTGACCACCAAGCCTGCAGTCCCTGTACCGCCCGGCCTCGCCAGCCCCAGACGGGCAGGGTATCTCTTCGGTCTGAGGTCCCCCTTTCACCCCCCGGTTGCTCTGTACTCGTGGTGTGGGAGCTTCGACCCCCTCTCGGTTGCGCCTCATCTCCTCTCCCAGGGATTCCCTGATGTCACGCTGGCGACTGTCCGCAGATGGCTGGGTCTTCGGCTGCAGCTTTTTCCCCATTTGACTGGTCCGCACTGTATGGGCAAACGTCCCAGCCAGATCAAGCTCTCTCGCGGGGCGCAGGACGAATCCGCACCGAGGCTTCTCACCTCCTAGGCCTCAAAATGGCCACCGGGCCACGTGTAGTCTCTGAAAAATCTGTCTATGGAAGGCAGTAATCTCCACGGATCCCCCGGGGTTAGGCGCACCCTACCTTCAGTAACATAGGTACGGCAGGGAGAAAGTCAGAAAAGTCCCCAGGAGGGCAGTAAAGTAAGCTAATGGAGACTCGATAGTGGAGCTCCATGAAAACACGTCTTCTCTCCTGCACAGCTAAACTCCGCCCCTCCCATATTGCTGTTTCTAATGTGTAGAGTGGATGTAATGCTGCCATTTAAATACATAGAATCACATATGATAACATGCTATGTACAGTATATCGTTAATAGTCTCATATGATTAGTTAATGATTTACAATACAGTAACTAACTACTGTGCACTACAGGTATTATACATTTTTTTTCTCTTATTTACAGTTCAGTATGTTTTTCACACTTCATACCGTACTTTACAGTACAGTACTGTTTAATTTCTTGTGTAATTAAAAACACAAAGTTAAAAAGCAAAATGGTGTCAGCCTCTTTATTGTTTCATGTTTGTGTTCTCAAAACAACCCTAAAAAAACCTTAAAATACACTAATGTTACATAGCAAATGACACAGAACTGCAAATAAAAAAATAAAAAATGGGTCCTCGACATACGCCGGACTCAGGAGTAACAACAATAGCGCTGTGAAGTATGAACGGGACCTTGATGTATCTCGAGGATATTCGACATACGTCCAACTCGAGTTACGATGGATGCCATCAGAACGGAACCCCGTCATACCGCGAGGACTTTCTGTAACTTTATTACTAATTTAAATGTATTATCTAAAGTATATACACTCTGAAGTAATAAATAATTATAAAATGACACTATAAAGTATGCAAAAAAAAATCCATATGCAAATTTAATTCTGTATCACAATTCTGTGTATGAGCTATACTAACCTCCCTTCCATCTTTTTCTGATAAAGCTTCCCTTTTTAACTCCGCATGTTACTGGAAATATTTTTTTATATTCTTCTTTTAAGAACTGTTCTTCCTTTTGCTTTTGTGCTATGAAAATGGAAACAGGAATTTACTGTTATTGCTGTAAATTAAAATTGCGTATACGGATTAATTAGGCATATTGAGTTTACAAAAGAAGATAAAAACCTTTAATTGATTTTAATACCACAACACAAGTTTCACAGTCAAGTCTTTTCTTGTGCAAAAACAATAAATAAAAAATAATATATAAATACATTGGTATCAGTTATGGATTTTTCATGCCATCGCCATGCTTCCCCACTTTAGGGGGTGCCCTGAGTTGCTTTACGGGGTTACTCAAAGAACACCGAATTGGCCATCAAATTGCACGGAACGGTGAATTTCCCTGTATGGTGCAATTTCAAGCCAATTCTGCTATTCAAAAAGCTGGCGATTAGCCAAATTTTGGTGAAATACAGTGCTGCTCGGCAGCAGTGAAATCCCCATAGAGAAGCAATGGTTAATCTATTCAGAGAACACTGATGTTTGGTGGTTTCATTCGACAGGTTTAAGCAGGCGAATCCCATAGGTTTCAATGTAAAAAAAAATCCCATTTTTCTTTTAAATATTTATTCAACCATTTATTCCTTTTCATTTGCAGCAAAAAGTCTACTTTTAGTCTATACTTTTTAAGGCGTTTTTTGGCAAATTTCTTTCCAATTTATTTTATTTATTGATTTTTAAATGTGTTTTTTTTCCTGTTACAGACCTTTTTATTGTTATTCATTGGACCTTATATATTATTTCCAGGCATTTTCATGCAGTTGTTGTGTTATTTTTTAAAAGCCTTTTAAATATTGTGGTGTTTTTTGTTTTTGTTTACCTCTGTACGGCAGCTGGTCAGTTTTTTTCGGTGGTCTGTTTGGTGGGTCGTCGGGTTGCGGGTGCGTTTGGTGATCTATTTGGTGTTTTTTGGCAGATCGTCAGCTGCGTTTGGCAGATCGTTGCCTGCGTTCAGAAGATTGTCTGCTGCGTTCGCCGGTCGACGGCTGCGTTCAGCAGGTTGATCAACGGTGTTGGTTGGGTCGACTCGCCACACTTCGGGGACCCTAGGGTGAATTCAGAATACACCACAGGCTCTCCAAATTTAACTTGCCGAAGTGTGGCGAATGAGAGAGCATCGAAGTGTCGGTGACATTTCAGTGCTCTCCTTTAGTGCAGCACAGCGACTGTAAATGAGGCTGCCACAATGCTTTCAATGAGGATTTCTCTCCGATGTCCCCAGAATCAGATAGCAAGAAAAGAAAATTGGATTGTTCTTGGATATATCAAAAAATGGATGGCAAGAAAAGGCTGGAGAAACTAGACTATTCTTCCCAACCCAAAAAATAAAGCCTACCTAGATCTACCTCCACAGATTGCAACTGAATGAATACAAAAAAATTATATCATAAAAAGCCCCAAAAAGTAGGAATACATACATCATTTTCATTTCCAGGCATGGCCATGTGTTATTGTACAGAGCAAGGGTATCTAAACAATAGTATTTTTCATTTGCATAAAATATTACACATGTACGTTACACTTCTCATATTTCCTACAAATACCTTTTACAAATCACATTTCCTCCTAAATTCCTATTTGACATCCGTTAAAATACCATAAAATGACTAGCTGTTAAACTCTTAATAAATGATACATGTAAAATAATAGAGATGTGCAATTCGTTTCGTTCCGAATTGAAATTTGGACGAAATTCACCATTTTCGTATTTCAGAAGCATTTCTGAAAACGAAATATCGACCATCCAAAAATTTCGGATCGATCCAAAATTTTGATGCGATTCGTATCGATGATTCGGTGATTCAGATCAATTCGAGTGATTTGGTTCAGTTAGTTTTTCGTTTTTAATGGATTATTTCATTTTTTTATTGCTTATTTAAGAATGGGAAGTAGATTACAACCTATAGAATGCTGCATTAATTATACTGCAGAGAGGCGCTTCCCTGCATTGAAACCTATGGGTTAAAAAGCCTTGTTTCTTTAAAAAAAAGTTAGGAAACCTAAAATTTTACCCAAAAAATGCCTAAAAAACACTTAAAAAATAAATAAGTAAAGAAACTTTCATTCTATTGGTAGTAATCCACTTTCCATTCTTAAACAAGCAATAAAAAACTAAATAACTCATAAAAAAAAAATGAAAAACCAACTGATCCGAATCACCCGAAATTGATCCGATTCACCAAAACGAAACAAAAAATTGTCCGAAATGACCCAAAACAAAAAAAAACAACCCAAAAAACCCCCAAAACAAAACGGAAAAAAAGTCACACACATCCCTATGAAATAATAGCACACAAGAACTCCTATGCGAAAATATACTCAGAAAATGTTAAGAGCCAAAGATAATTTTGCATTGACAGAGCCATCAAATAATTATAGAAACCTTGAATTTTTTTTTTTTTGTGATTTTAAAGGAAGCAAAGTTTTTTACATATGCAAATATAAAATAAGATTTAAAATATGTAAGATATACACTGTGGTAGATTACTGTCAAAACTTGTGAAATACTCATCTGACATCTACCTTTAAAAGAAACTCTTTGACGCCCAGTCGTTTGTTTATTACTTGAAGCTGAAAATAAAAATGAATTATATTTTTAGAATATTTTTATTTCGTTCAGTATGAGCTATATTCATAACTTGATGCTGTTTAGCAATTTGGATTGGCACATTTAAATCTACAATACTGTGCATTAAATAATAATATCCAGGGTTTTATAATTAGACATTATAGCACCAGCATATTCTGCGGTCCTGTACGAGACAAGCGGGAAAGGAGATAATATTTAAATATAAGTTATGTTGTTTTCAAATGTATTAATGAAAGATTAAACCTATGCCAATCCCAAAATCTATAAAGGACTAGAAGACTGTTTCAAGTAACATTTCTAGTGCAAACGCTCCAATCATTGCTAACGTTACATTGCAACCCATAAGTATAGAATTGCAGCAGTATTTGCACATTTTTCACACACAATCTATTGGTGTCCCTTCTTTACACACTCTCCAAAAATGTGAATTGCACAAAACCGAACAATAAACTACTAGGAGCCCAATTCGCATGTTGCTGTGTTTATTTTTTTCATGGCTTTTTCCATCTGAGACACAATCAGAGATAGATAAACCGCACTGTTTAAATATTGCTTAGTAACACATTTACAATGTAGCAATTGAACTAGGACATTCTTTCTCCTTCTTATAACCAACATATACAGGATGAGCACAAAAAACACAATTAGATTTCAAGTAGTTCTAAAATCAAAATTTATTGGATTATGTTTATAAATAAAGTTACCGCAGATACATTAACTCATATTACTACAGACTGATCTGCAGGAATGCATCATTGAAGCTGAAACTCAATCACGCCGGATATGTGTACCGGACTGCAAATTAATTAGATTGTGAAATGTAAAGAAATACCTACACCAAATTTCTATATATTTTTTTTGTTTTGCTGTTTCTTTTTTATAATTCTTTATTTTAGAATTTTAGCATAGACATCATGAAATCAACATTGTAAGTTAGCCACGCAGGGCCATATGTCATCTGAAGAATTATCCCGCCAGCAAAAATAAACACACAGGGACATAAAGCAATGGGTCGAAGACGTAAAAACACTCAGATGGCATCGTGCATAAACTTTCCATTGGAGGGTCCCCAGACGGAGACATCCACTACGCAGCCAAAAAATAGATAAATAAAAATAACGCAAATGTCCACAGAGACTGCGCAGTAATAAAATAAAATATAAGGGAAGAAAAAAAAAAAAGGGGGAGGGGTGTCAGAAGGCATCTGCAAAACAGAAAAAGACAAGGGGGGGTTGCATAACTACAAAGCGTACAGTAAGAGTAAAATCAAAACCGCTTTAAATCTTCAGAAAGTGTCAAAGAAGCATAAACGTCCTCAGCAAAGAATATCTCAAGACGTAGTCGTAGCAGAGAGCGGGGGGGGGGGGAGGGGGGGAGGTGCGAGAAGCAAAATCACGGCATTAAAAAACAAAAAAAATGGAGAGGTAATTACAGCGGATAGTCATCAGGCAGGAAAAAACAATAGACTGCTCTTATCCAGTGTCCCGAAACAGCGGTCGCCGCGGGGCAGGCAAGGAAAGGCATCCCCGTAGTAGTGTGATCACAGCGGAGACAGCTCCATGAGGCCTAGGCACACTTCTCTTTCCTCCTATGGGGCACACTCCAGCAGCAGGTATCACCTCCACCTCGGTCTGCGACGTATCTGGCAACACCTCCACTCCAACATGCGGCGGTGGGTTCGCGTGCGGCGTCGCCGGTGTCCCATGCCCCTCTTCCCTGACTTCTGGGACCAGCTCACCTCCAGTTGCGTCCTCTGTTACCGCAGCAGGGAGGACCACCATCCGTCCAGGAGGCACCTCCGTCAGCTCCGGACGTTCAGTTAAGTCCTCCGTCTCCTCCCGACCTCCATGCAGCTCCGCCATCTGTGGTCGCCAGGAGCCTGTAGCAATCTGGTTCCCCTCGGTGTCAGGCACCATCACCAGGCACTCCTCCAAGTCCGCAGACATGGCCTCCAGGGCTCCAACACGAGGAGGGAGCATTGGCTGTCTCCATGTCGTGCCCGCTCGTTCCTCCAGCAGCCCAGACGCTGCGGTCACCGCCGCGTTCAGAAGATGGGGGCCCTCCATCCTCCGAGCCGCTACAGCTGACCACCCATCCAGGTAAAACCGCCGGGGGAAGTTTGGAAAGCCTGAAACGGTCCGAGACTGATCCCGGTGATAGGCCTCAAGATGGCCGACGCCTGGACGCCTCCACTGTGGGACAAGGCCGCAATCTCCGCCATGCTCTGGAGGGGGGACCGAACCGGCTCCAAAGCGCTCCTCCCGGTGGCCGACCATACAGAGACTCCCTGTGGGGCAAATTAAACTAGGAATTCGGTCCAAAACCGCCGTCGCCAGCGATTCCAGACGGAGCTCAGCAGAAGCACGTCTGGTCCCCTGCATGGTCAGCCACGCCCCCTTTGTTTTGCTGTTTCTTAACCCCTTCACTGCTGAGCCATTTCACCTCTGTGTGCTGAGCTCATTTTTACCGCTTTCGCTCATCATGTTTAAACGCAATTTGAAGCCACATTTTAATAAATGACCCAGACATATTATATATCGTTCTTTCCGGCAGACTCCGCAGATTCATAATATATCATTTTTATATGTATACGTCATGTCCTGTCTGTATATTATAACAAAAAATACAATAAAAATTGAATTGTTAATCATCTGCAGTGTGTAAAGTGTTTTTTTTCACATTTTATCACATGATCGTTTGCGGTTATGTTTTCTATGGGGTGCGCTTGTACAAAAATTAGAAATGGGGACTTGTTACATTTTGTGGGGGGAATTACGTGATTTTTAGCAAACGCACCCCATAGAAAAAAATCATTAGTGCAGCATCATTGTTCACATTATAATTGAAATGTGAACAATATTGCTGCATTAATAAAAACAACACACAAAAAAAAACATTTTTTTTTTTTTTTTTTTTAATTTATTTATTATTTTTATTATAATTTTTTTTTATAATTCTTTTTACTTTATACCTAGTCATATTGGGTATCATTCGAAAGGCCATGCTCAGGCCTTTCAAATGACACCCTCCATGACCCCCTAGCTGCCACGGTACTGGAGATATCGGGGTTCACAAGAACCCCCTATCTCCACCAGGGGATTTCCTTGGGAAATCCCCTGGCAGCTAGGGGTTCCCCAGCTATCTGACGTCATCACGCTATGCATGATGACATCAGGCAGCGAGGGGAGACCCGGAGGTGGAGCCGCCATCCAAGATGGCGGCCCCCATCGGAGCTAGGCTGCACTTCAGCGCCGCAAGGCGCTGAAGTGCAACCCGGCGCTTGAGGGGTTAAAGCCAGGCACCGCTTAAAAGGGGAGACTCTCCCCTTTTAAGCGGTGCCTGGCTTTTGCCGCTGCTCCTTTCCGATCGGGAGGGAGAGGGATCCGAATGGATCCCCCCCTCCCTTCCAGGCTATCTCCCGGCATTGCCGGGGGGGGTCGCCTGGAAATGACGTCATCGCGCCAAGCGCGATGACGTCATTTACGCCGGGAGGAGCTTGACTTCAGCGTCTGAGGACGCTGAAGTCAGAACGCCGCGGGACCCCGGACAGAGAGGTGAGTATCTCCACCGGGGGTCCGCACAGCTGATGACGTGTGGGGCACGTCCTCAGCATGTAACGTGCATCAATGAGGACGTGTCCCACACGTCTTCAGCAGTGAAAGGGTTAAAGTTCTGGGAGATCAATAGCAACTATTCTGTAATCAGCCTGCAGGTGGCGCAGGACAATAATGAGAGGTTAAGTGGCACTCTTTCAAAAAAAAAGAAAAGGCAATAAAAATTAGAAGATGCCAGAACAAGGCAGTTTTATAACTGTTGGTACTCTCTTTATTCCTACAGGTATGTAAACTGTTTAGTTTAACTGAAATTGACATAAAATGGACTTCTAAGAGCCACTAGTGGTGTATGTATTGTAAACGCCTGGATTTAGCAATAGGTGACAGGTTTAAGAGTGATAATGTGAACTGTAAAAGTAAACAGAGGTTAAAAATACTGAAAGCTATTGTGCTCTTTAAAAAGAGGGGTTGAAAACAATAGATGTACCATAGTTATGTAATGCTCTTTTGCCACTGGGGGCTTCCCCCCCTGGCACCCTCCTGCTTGGTTACATCTTCTTGCTTTACCTATTGGTCCTGAGTTTCCGCATTTTGGGAATAAGGATACATAATGTTGGCAGTGCCTCCACCTGTCTGGGCATCCATGGCATGGACTGTTTGCCCAGGCAGAAACATAATAATTAACTACTACACATTGGTACAGTAAACAAAAGTTCTCTTGGATTTCTTGATGATGTGACTGCTGACAAAAGCAGCAGGATGAATTCTGAAGTGTTTCTGGCAATATTATCTGCTCACATTCAGCCAAATGCTGCAGAACTCATTGGACGGCGCTTCACAGTGCAGATGGACAATGACCCAAAGCACACTGCAAAAGCAACCAAATAGTTTTTGAAGGGACAGAAGTGGAATGTTATGCAATGGCCAAGTCAATCACCTGACCTGAATCCCATTGAGCATGCATTTCATTTGCTGAAGACAAAACTGAAGGGAAAATGCCCCAAGAACAAGCAGGAACTGAAGACAGTTGCAGTAGAGGCCTGGCAGAGCATCACCAGGGATGAAACCCAGCGTCTGGTGATGTCTATGTGTTCCAGACTTCAGGCTGTGATTGACTGCAAAGGATTTGCAACCAAGTATTAAGAAGGAAAAGTTTGATTTATGATTATCATTCTGTCCCATTACCTTTGGTCCCTTAACAAGTGGGAGGCACATCTGCAAACTGCTGTAAGTCCTACACCGTTCACCTGAGTTGGATGTACATACCCTCAAATTAAAGCTGACAGTCTTCAGTTAAAGCACATTTGTTTCATTCCAACTCCATTGTGGTGGTGTATAGAGCCAAAGATGTTAGAATTGTGTCGATGTCGCAATATTTATGGACCTGACTGTATATCTCACCCCCAAGTCAGGGATTATACCTATTATTCCCATGTCCACTCTTCATACAGTAGGATTGATCTATGCCTCATCCATCACACCCTGATCCCAAACCTTTTAGACGCTAGGATAGGGCCCAAAATGTGGTCTGACCACGCTCTTTTAATCCTTTCCTTTCGTGCCACCTTCCCAGCTAGAGGTATGGGCTCGTGACGGTTGAACGACTCTCTCATCATTGACCCGGCTGGAAGAGAGGAGACAGCATGTGTCCTGAAAGAACATTTTACCATGAACGCTTCGGAGGAAGTGGCGATTTCGTCCGTATGGCTTGGGCATAAAGCCGTAGTACGAATAAGAAATAACAGCGGGATCTTAAGGTGGCAGCTATCTTACAGCAGATCGCTACCCTAGAAGCTCTAAATAAGAATCAGCCAACTCTGAAGGTTGCCTCTGACTTGCTTTCCCTGAGGAAAGAACTGGAACGCCTAAACTTGCAGGTGAAGGAACGCTCGTTACGTAAGCTTAATTACGCTTCATATACCCAGGGGAACAAGTCGGGGAAACTGCTGGCATCTAAACTTAGAGCTAAGCGTCTTCATACTAAGATCACGCAGATCGAGTGCTCGAGAGGCGGACAGGTGAGGGATCCAACGCTGATTGTTTCAGAGTTTGCCCATTACTATGGGTCCTTATATAATCTTGGCTCTGACCCAGCTGTTCCGTCCACTCAACAAGAGGATATCTCTACTTTTCTAGAGGAAGCACGCCTGCCAACCCTGTCCTCCTCTCAGCAAGTGGATTTGCTAACCCCATTTTCTGAAGAGGAGATTAGTAAAGCAATCTATGCTCTCCCAAAAGGTAAAGCGCCAGGCCCTGATGGGTTGACCAACTTGTATTATCAAAAATTTGCCTCGGAACTCACTCCTACCCTCACTAGTTTATTCAATCATATTAAACTAACAGACCAAGCCCCTCCGGAGATGCTTCTAGCTACTGTGATTACTCTCCCTAAACCCAGTAAACCCCCCTGTCAGGACCCCCATCTGCATCCATCCTCTGAGGTTCCTGGCAGCAATACTTTCTATGCTATTCCTGTTCCTGCAACCTGTATAATGTATAAACCTGCAAACAGCTCATCCAGCAAACCAATAGTTAACACCAAGCACGTCACACCACACACAAAATAAAGGCACCACGCCCCTTCCTATCCTTGCTTCATCATTGTAGCCGTTTTCCTGCATGGGAAAAGACCTGTTTTTGCTCTGCAAGATCCCCACTACCTGTTCCTGATTACACCGGCTTTCTCTACAATAACTTCTGAACCAGCAACCACTCTCACCATCCTCATCCGTATTTGGCAATCTGGTCAGTCTATTATCCATCCACCTCCACCTCTGCATCTGTGCAGCACACTGCACGCTGGGCTCAAACCCCCCTTATACTCTGGTGCCAGACCGGAGTCCTGACACCCCCACACACTGCGTGAATTTCTGTCCCATTTCCCTGCTTAATGTGGATATTGAGCTTTATGCGAAACTACTTGCATCCCGCATTGCGCCTCTGCTTCCTAAATGAATCCACCTAGACCAGACGGGGTTTGTACCGGGGCGACAGACTTGCGACGACACTTGCCGTGTTTTTGACATCATAGACTTAGCGCATAGATCAGGTGACCCTGGGCTTCTGCTTTCACTAGATGCAGAAAAAGCCTTTGATCGCATGCATTGGGGTTTTCTGCATCAGGCGTTAGCAGCCTTTCAGTTCCCAGACTCATTCATTCAGAGCATTATGGCTTTATACTCTGCCCCCTTGGCGAAAGTAATGAGCATGGGATTTCTATCCCTGATTTTTCAAATAACTAATGGTACGCGTCAAGGTTGCCCCTTATCTCCCTTAATATTTGTACTAGCCCTGGAGCCTCTAGCATCCCATCTAAGATTAAACCCGCTGATCTCTGGCTTACCTACCCCTGCAGGAGAACAAAAAATAGCTTTATTCGTAGACGACATTCTTCTTTACCTTTCCGACCCAGAGACCTCCCTACCCCCTCTTTTTTTAATCTGCTAAATAGGTATGGCCAGCTATCATATTATAAGAACAATGTTAGTAAGACTCAAGCCCTTCCCTTGCATATTCCAAGTTCCTCACTTCGCACTCTCCAGAATAAATATTAATTTGACTGGCGCTCGGATTCCATTAACTATCTAGGCGTTTTCCTTTAAAAAATAGGAGCTCCATAGTCCAACATAATTTTGTCCCTCTATTGCAGAATATTGAGAAACAAATGCAGTCGTGGCGAACAGTGGAGCTGTCCTGGTTAGGCCGCATGGCATCTTTAAAAATGACAATCCTCCCACTGAGTCTTTATTATTTTCGTAACGTTCCAGTTTTCCTCTCTACCTATCTCCTGATGAGAATGCAACGTTTATTGTTTGCCCATATTTGGAAGCGTAAACCCCCCAGGATTTCGGCTACTGCTGTGACTGCCCTTATCAAGCTGGGTGGTCTGGGATTCCCTGATCTCTTAAAATATCATAGAGCGTCTCTACTAGCTCAACTGCTAGCTGCACTGCACGCAGTAGAACCCCCACTGTGGTTACGCTTAGAAAATACTGTAGTCTCCCCTAACACCATTCATGACTTTTTGTGGTACGACCTCCTTCCTAGGAGCAAAATGGGAGGAATACCTCCTTCTTCCTACCTTTCAATCCTGACTTGGCGGCAGTGGGGTAGACCCTTACTTAAACCTTTTCACCCACTCAGTTTTGCTTCTCTTAGTTTTCTCGGCAGACTATCCCCCGACTTATACCTAGCACCCTGGATACTCCAGGGAGTAACCCTTATCCAACACCTACTTACTCTAACCTATATTAAGCACTTCCCAGACTTAGTTCAGGACTATGGTATTCCATTGAAAGAACTGTTCACCTATCTCTGTATTAAGCACATCCTGCTATCCCAGAGGGTTGCAGTGATCCCTATAATGGAGGCCACAAACTTTCATAGGCTCTGTTTAGGTAAAAAAAAGCTCAGCTAAACCGCTGTCTCTATGTTACTGAAGTTTGCTATCTCCCTCTAAACTACGGAAATTACCATATATGTCGAGATGGGAAAAAGAGTTGAACATGACCTTCTCGCAGGAGGACTGGGTCTATGCCACGTCCTCAGTATATAAGTTATCACGTAGTACTGGCATGCGGGAAGCGCATCTCAAATTGTTATATCGTTGGTACCTTACCCTGACCAGATTGCGACTTATCTCAAAGGGTTCGGAACTATGCTGGCGCTGTTCCGTGGATAAGGGTTCGCTCCTCCATGTTTTCTGGTCATGCTCGAAAATTAGCCCTTATTGGGATGCGAGCCGCCGGTTAATCAAATTGTGCACTTCGTTAGACGTTCCCCTTCACCCTGAAACTTACCTGTTACACTTCAATATCTCCTTTGCTCGTCCTCCAGTTCTTAATATGCATTTGAAAAGAGACTTGCATCGACCTAATAACTATGCACATGCTGCTCAGACTATATATGAACGAGTCCTGCTGGATATGTATGGCCAAACCAACTAGTTCTAAATATGGCATACCATATGAGGGAATTGCTTTGAATCTTACAGGGTAATTCAAAGAGATCCGAATTGCTTGAGAAAGGTAACCGAACGCTGAAAAGCAGGGATCGGTTACCTTTCTTGGCCATTCGGCTATCCAGAGAGCAGGCAATTCGCCAAATGCTGGCGAATTGCCTGAACATATGGTGCCTGTTCGGTGCCTGTTCGAGGGCAGTGAAAACCCCATGAAAAAGCACTGCTTCGGCTATTCAGAGAACACAAGCCAGCAATGAAAGGTTCCCGAAATGCCCTGCCATTCGGTGGTTTAATTCGACAGGTTTATTCAGGAGAATCCCATAGGCTTTTCAATCATTCATGCAGACTGTTTTTCTAATTTATTCACCTCCCTCGTCTGCGGTGTCGGGTTTTTCCGGAGGCTTCGCTGCGTGTGATCGGCTCCTGCTCGGATTTTTCCGGCGTCTTCGACGGGTTAATCCAGATGTTTCTGCGGGTTTTCGGTGTGCATTCACTGGGTTTTGCGGTTAGTTTTTGGCGGGTTTGCGGCAGCTTTTCCTGCAATTCGAGGACCCTGTGGTGCTTGCTGAATACACCGCAGGGTCTCCGAAATGGGATCGGCAAAAGGAACCGAACTGAAGAGAACGAAAAGTCCCCGAACGTGCGGTGACTTTTCGAATATCTTTGAATTACCCCAATAGTCTTTTTGATGATGATTTGTTTTCACTGTCTACTTTTTCTAAAACTACTAACAATCCAGATTCCACTTTTATTCGTGCTCCCCTCCTACAGGAGCATCATGGTACTGCAGTGATATGAATGAGATTTAGCATTACTGGTAAAATGCCTTTACCAGAACCTAACAGAAAAGAACCTCCTTGCCAGGTCATAATGGATCATATGTATGTCCCTAATAATTCTGAGATGAATCTACAAGCCACTTTTCGTGTTTCCTTTCTTTACGGTAATAGTTCTTCTTCCTGGTTCAGCACTAGGGATGAGCTGTTCGGTTCGGACGGTTTGGAGTTCGACCCGAACTCTGGGTGTTCGAAAGTACGCGAGCTTCGAACTTTTTGGGTGTGTTCGGTTCGAGTTCGAAAAAAAAAGGAAATTTTGAAAAAGTATAGAAAATGCTTAAAAAAATACAAAAAAATCTAGAAATAAAGAGACTCTTTACTGCAGAATATTATAAGCAACGGTTTATTAGATATTGAATTAAAAACTAATGTGTACGTGCAAAGATTCTCAACTCTGAATGACCTGTGTTTTTCAAACGTCATAACAACAACAGATGTTTTAGTCTGGTCTAATCAATTTGATACATTGTAGACAATACTGAGGGTGAGGGTGTGGGGTGGTGTCTGCTTCTGATTGAGATTTGAGAAGTGTTAATTTCCCTCCTAAAACTTCTAATATGCTGTATTTCACCGCTGTGTGCTCAGCTCATTTTTACCGCTTTCGCTCATCATGTTTAAACGCGATTTTGAAGCCACATTTTGTTAAATGACCGACATGTTAGATATTGTTCTTTCCGGCAGACTCCGCAGATTCATAATATATCATTTTTATATGTATACGTCCTGTCCTGGCTGTATATTATGAAAAAAATTCAATAACAATTGAATTTTTAATCATCTGCAGTGTGTAAAGTGTTGTTTTTTTCACATTTTAGCACATGAGCGTTTACGGTTATGTTTTCTATTGGGTGCGCTTGTACAAAAATTAGAAATGGGGACTTGTTACATTTTGTGGGGGGAATTACGTGATTTATAGCAAACGCACCCCATAGAAAAAAAATCATTAATGCATCATTGTTTACATTATAATTGCAATGTGAACAATATTGCTGCATTAATAAAAATAACACACAAAAAAATACATGTTTTTATTTTATTTTTTATTTTTTTTACTTTATACCTGGTCATGTTGGGTATCATTCGAAAGGCCATGCTCAGGCCTTTCGATTGACACCCTCCATGACCCACTAGATGCCTGGAGATATCAGGGTTCAAATGAACCCCCTATCTCCACTGGGGATTTGCCTGGGCAATATATATATACGCATGATGTGAGCTGGCCTGGACAATATATATACGCATGATGGCCATAGGCGTGCGCACGGGGTGTGCCGGGTGTGCCTAGGCACACCCAAATCCCACCCGCGGCACACTCTGGGTCCCGGCTGGCCGCATCCCACGGATAGCCGCCGGGACCCTTTGCAATTGCAAGCCTGTACTTCCCTGGTGGTCCGGTGGCTGTGGGCTTTGCAAAGCAATCAGAACGCAGAGCACGTCCCACACAGGACCCGTGCGCTAGCGATCCTCTGATGACCTGTCACCTGATCGCCGGTGCACACTGACTATGTCAGAGAGCGCCGGCAGTCAGGTGAAAGGTCATCAGAGGATCGCCGGTGCACGGGTCCAGTGTGAGACGTGCTCTGCGTTCTGTGCATGAAGCACAGATCGCATTGCAGAGCCCACAGCCACCGGACCACCAGGGAAGTACAGGCTGGATTTAAGCTGGATGAAGCGGTCCCCTCCTCTGCCAACGGACATGTTCATCCCTCTCCCTGCAAGAAAAAAGGTAAGCAGGAGAGGAGTCAACTTTAATATACAGTATTTTTAAATATTACAATTTTATTTGATGGCAGTGGATTCTGTGATACGCTTATATGCACCGCACATTACTGGGAGTTTCATGGCAGTGGATTCTGTAATGTGCGGAGCATATAAGCATATCACAGAATCCACTGCCATGAAACTCTCTTTTAATGTGCGGTGCATATAAGCATATCACAGAATCCACTGCCATGAAACTCTCTTTACACTCCACAATGTTAAGTTAGGTGTCATTGGAGAAGTCAGAGCCCGGCCTTTCTAATGAGACCAAACACGATCATGTAGAAAAAATACAAAATTTCCTCATTGCCCGCTTTTAACATCTAAAGCAATGTTATTTCTCACCTCGGGATTAAACATTCACAGGGTTATTCAGAGAGCGGTGAAAAGCAGGAGAATAAATGGAGAAGTGAAAATTCTAGGTCAAAATAGTCAAACCATAAAAATTCTCCCATTTATCTCACTTTCCAAATCGGCTATTTGGTCTAGCTTGTTCTCTTCTCCTGCCAGTTCTCCTGGCTTTCACCTCTCTCTCAGGGTTGTTCAGAGAAAGGTGAAAAACAGGAGAATGGCAGGAAAAGAGAACAATCTGGACCAAATAGCCGATTTGGAAAGTGAGATAAATGGGAGAATTTTTCTTGTTTGGCTATTTTGACCTAGAATTTTCACTTCTCCAGTCATTCTCCTGAGTTTCACCTCTCTCTGAATAACCCTGATAGTCATAAAACACAATCGGCCACAATACTCAGCCACTAATTGGGTTAGTCGAGACTCATGGGAAATGTAGTTCAAAAACAACTGGATGGCCAAGGTTGCTGCACCTCTGAATTATAAACATACAGGGTTATCCAAAGAGATCCGAATGGCTGGAGAAAGGTAACCGAACGCTGAAAATCAGCGTTCGGTTACCTTTCCCGGCCATTCGACTATCCAGAGAGCAGGCAATTCACCAAATCCTGGCGAATTGCCTGCACATTCGGTGCCTTTTCGAGGACAGTGAATCCCCATAAAAAAAGCAATGCTTCAGCTATTCAGAGAACACAAACCAGCAGTGAAAGGTTCCCGAAATGCCCTGCTGTTCGGTGGTTTAATTCGGCAAGTTTATTCAGGCGAATCCCATAGGCTTCAATGTTAAAAATATTCCCATTTAATTCAATATCTAATAAACCGTTCATTATAAAATTTATAGATTTTTTTAGGATATTTTAAGCATTTTCCTGGATATTTTTTTTTTTTTACTTATTTCTGTAACAGTCCTTTTTATTATCATTCCCTGGACCTCATATGTAAATTTCAGCCATTTTCGCTCAGTAGTTTCTTTGCAAACAGCGTTTCACTTTTCAAACTTATTGTTACTATTGTTACATTCATCCAAAGCCTGCATAAGTTTCACAATAATTTAGCCAAAAAAATCACTAAACTTTTTCTGCGTGTCCGAAAATGTCTCCTCTTTCATACAGACTGCCACCCCAAGCAGTTGTTTATGGATAGATTAAAGGAAAAGCATTTACCGTCATTTGAAACATAATTTTTCTGTTTTTAAGTGTTTCTATAAATCCTAGAAATCCGCCACTTCACGGGCAGGTTGTGGGGACCTCCTAGGCACGATATTTGAAGGAATTTTTCGTTTTTATTTTTAACCCTTATTTCATGGAAAACTCACTGTTCCTTTAAAAACGGGGTTTTTTTAACTTTTTGTCCTTGTTTCCTGTCCCCCAGGGCACTACCCGGACCCCCATACACCTTTTATCGCAAATATCTAGCATATATGACCTCTTGGAGGGCACTCTAAAAACCGAATTTTCAGCCCCATTGACTTGTATTGAGTTCGAGTTCGGGTTCGGGTTCGGATTCAGATTCGAACATTTGGAAAGTTCGGGTTCGACTCCGAACTGAACTCGGGGGGTGTTCGGCTCATCCCTATTCAGCACCCCTTGACATTCTAAGTTAGTGTCCTCCCCCCTTTGTTCTAACCCAGGTATACCAGATAAATGTGTAAGTTTATGGCAATGGATGTATAAAACCTTCCTTGTAAGTGTTGGCAACGCCAACTATGCTGATTTCATGTTTGGATGTATTAATGTATCCCAAATTAATGCTACCCATGTTTTGTTTAAAAATACCGTGTGGAATGTAGCATCTTTTGGGAAACTTAAGTTACATGATTCCAACAGTCCAAAAGATTGGACCTTGCAAGTGGAAGATGGCACATACTCTAGTATGATAATGGTTGCAACATATTATATTAATGTTTATGCTTCCTTGCCCCTTAACCCCCCTTTTTATTGTTTGTGTGGTAAATGGACATATCTGGTAATACGTAGAACCTTTGTTGGTGAATGTGTTTTGGGTCTTATTGGTCCATCCCATACTATTCATCCTTATGTTCCGTCTGGTATGCGCATTGACCTACATAACACTGTACATCGCTCTCCTCGTTCCTCCATATCTGAGGCAGAGCGATTTGGTGGGATCGTGCTACCCGCATATGGTGTTGCTCATTTGTATTCTAAAATGAACCTTTTTGTAGACTTAGTTGATGACATGTTTAATCACACTACACATGCTCTAGCAGTTCTTTCTGTTGAGCAACGTCAAATTAGAGATGCAGTAATCCAGAATTGTATGGCCCTTGATTATTTGTTAATGAAGGAGGGTGGTGTATGTGGTCTTCTTAATCAGACCTGTGACGGAACCTGATGTTATCATCCGCCTGCGGGTGTGCTCTAATCTGCAGGTATGTTCCCCCTTTCGTTTTGATTCTTCCCCCGGCCCGACTACCAAGGTTGTGGCACTCGGCGTCTCGAGCGGCCGGGTATGTCTTTGTGATCTGGATGACCCACACAGTCAAGGGGACCTTGATGTGTACCTAGCCCGACTACTGAGAAGTGTCACTCAGCGTCTCGAGCAGCTGGCCACGGATCTGTACGCAGACCTTTACGGTCGTAGATCGGAACGGCTTGATTCTGCGAAGATTCGGATCTTCCACTAGCGAGTTAGTTGACGATCGATCGTCTGGGTATTCGTATCGCCCAGCGGTCGAAGAAACATCCGCGGCACGGCACCAAGCTGTTCGGATCTCACCCTCACTAGAGACAGCTTAATTCGTTCGACAGCAGGAGTCGGATCGTGCGGCGGTCGAAACGCCCACACGTTGCCAGGTACGAATTCTCGGATCTCCCGGTAGTTAGCTGGACACGTTCAGTCGGCTAGGAGTATTCGGATCGCGCAGCAGCGGCGCACGATAGAATTGTATTTCGTCCGGGGTGCTGAACCACGAGGGATGTCAGGCACGCTTGGCAAACAGAGACACGAGACGCAGCTGCATGAACTCAAACCAAAGACAACTTTTATTAAGGACACATCTGTATTTATACTTTCCCCGCGCTCCACATTTGAAAACCCCATGCCCGCCCCCACAGGTATCATTGGCTTTAAGGCGCATCGGGGCGTTGCCGATTCGGGACCAGATGGTCTGATTCAAATTTAGGCGGCAAAATTTGGCGGCAAATTTGAAACGGCATCTATTACACAATCAACACTTTTTATTTACAGGTCATTTTTCGGTCAGCTAGAAGGCAGGATCGTTGGTGCAACGGCACAACACATAGTTCATGGAATAACAGTGTCCTGATCCCCTGTTTCTGGCTGAGGGTGTTGGGCTAGTTCATCACATTCCTCCCCCTCCCCAAAGTCCGACGAACCCGGTTGGACCCCAACGGGTCGTACCGGGAAGTCGGTGCTCTCAGGTCCATAGTCAGTTGGGAGAGGCCGAGCCACCAGGCTTCTCCATTTGGCCCTGCGGCCGTACCAAGTGGGTGGAGGCCACGTGGGTTTGGGGTTACCCCCTCCGGCAAAAGGGTCCTGTGGCCGGGGAGGAGCACCCCCTGTGCCCCCTCCGGGACTATCTCGCACCCGGGGAAAACGGGTGCTAACTGCACGCGCCCCGAGTACCTGGGCCAGCCGCAGAGGGAAATCGTGGCTGCGCGGGGCCTCTGGGCCAAATGGCTGTGGAAATGGGCAGAGCGGAAGCAGGCTCTGCCCTGCGGCCAGCGCGTCAGCTGGGTGTGTGTCCCCTGGTGGGAGGATGGTTTCCTCCATCCCAAGGACGTACCATGGCGGCCAGCAAAGCCGTCGGGGTGAATCAGGCTGCTCCTCAAGGCATACGGCAGCGAGTGGGCAGAGGCCAGCGGTGCTCTGTCCCGTTGGCAGCTCTGCTGCTGAGGGGGTGGATTCTGAAACAACTTTCGGAGGGTCGGGTGAGGACAACAGCTGCGGGGTCACCGGCTCGGAAAACCCCTGTTGTTCCTCAGGACAGTCGGGAAATGGGCAGAGGCCAGCGGCGCTCTGCCCCGTTGCCAGCTCTTCCGCTGGGAGGTTGGATGCAGCGTTGACATCCAGGAGAACAGGGAACAACGGCTGCGGGGTCGCCAGCACGAAGAAATCCTGCGGCTCCTCAGGGCAGACGGGGAGTGGGCAGAGGCCAGCGGCGCTCTGCCCCGTGGCCAGCTCTTCCACTGGGGGGTTGGATGCAGACACAACTTGCGGGGGGTCGGGGAAGAACAACGGCTGCGGGCCGAACAGCTGGGGTGAACCTGGCTGTTCCTCAGGGCATTCGGACAGTGGGCAGAGGCTAGCGGCGCTCTGCCCCGTTGCCAGCTCTTCTGCTGGGGGGTGGGATGCAACACTGACATCCAGGGGATCAGGGAACGATGGCTGCGGGGTCGCCAGCACGGAGAAATCCTGCGGCTCCTCAGGGCAGACGGGGAGTGGGCAGAGGCCAGCGGCGCTCTGCCCCGTGGCCAGCTCTTCCACTGGGGGGTTGGATGCAGACACAACTTGCGGGGGGTCGGGGAAGAACAACGGCTGCGGCCGAACAGCTGGGGTGAACCTGGCTGCTCCTCAGGGCATTCGGACCGTGGGCAGAGGCTAGCGGCGCTCTGCCCCGTTGCCAGCTCTTCTGCTGGGGGGTGGGATGCAACACTGACATCCAGGGGATCAGGGAACGATGGCTGCGGGGTCGCCAGCACGGAGAAATCCTGCGGCTCCTCAGGGCAGACGGGGAGTGGGCAGAGGCTACCGGCACTCTGCCCCGTGGCCAGCTCTTCTGCTGGACCCGCGGACACGGCCACCGTGTCTTCTGGCGGGCTTGGGAGGACCATTTCCTCCCGGGACCCCTCGGGCCCCTCACACGGCCCATCCTGGACACTTGGCACCTGCTGTGCCTCTTCCGACCGGGCCGGCTCCTCTACTGTGATCCCGATAGGGACCCATGGGAACATCTCGGGCTCCCAAAACTCGCAATTTCTTTCAGGGGGCAGCGCCTCATCCTGAAGTTCTTGGCGGACCTCGTCCCGCCACTCAAGTCCAGTGGGCTCCACCATGGACCCGAAATACTGATCCAGGCTCTCTTGCAGTCTTCTCAGAAATTCGCCCTCCATGTTCTCGACGGGGAATGTGGCGTCCTCGGATGTAACTCCAGGCGGGCTGTAAGTCTCTATCCAAGGTCCGCTGGGCTGTGCGGGTCCCCAATACAGGCTCCAGTCGAGCTGTAAGTCCCGTACGGGGTATCGCTGGGGGGTGCAGAATTCCAGGGTGAAGCTCCAGTCGAGCTGTACTCCTCATCCCAGGGGTCTACGGGATAAGGGTCAGAGGTAAAATGTTCAATCTTTGTCTCACGGAGCGCTGCCAATCGCAGCTCGTGCTGACGCTCCTTTTCTTGTTCTTCTTCCTGCTGGGTCTCCTGGATCGCCTTTGCTATCTCAGCCTCCGATGGGGCCGCTCCGAGCAGGGCGATCCGCTGCCGCGCCCTTCGGATGAAGGCACTTTCCGCTTCCTCTGCGAGGACAGGAGTGAGCACGGGTGTCGTCGCCCTGTTCTGATCCATCCTGGTCAGTTCTTTAATTATGGTTTTCTTCTTTTTGTTACCCGGCGTTCCTCCCCGGTCCTCCATCATGACACGCAGGGTGTCCCTGGTGTAGTGATCGTACACCAACATGTTGCGGGTCTTCTTGGGGGGTGCAGAGAGCGATCCCACCGCTGCCACCAGTGTGACGGAACCTGATGTTATCATCCGCCTGCGGGTGTGCTCTAATCTGCAGGTATGTTCCCCCTTTCGTTTTGATTCTTCCCCCGGCCCGACTACCAAGGTTGTGGCACTCGGCGTCTCGAGCGGCCGGGTATGTCTTTGTGATCTGGATGACCCACACAGTCAAGGGGACCTTGATGTGTACCTAGCCCGACTACTGAGAAGTGTCACTCAGCGTCTCGAGCAGCTGGCCACGGATCTGTACGCAGACCTTTACGGTCGTAGATCGGAACGGCTTGATTCTGCGAAGATTCGGATCTTCCACTAGCGAGTTAGTTGACGATCGATCGTCTGGGTATTCGTATCGCCCAGCGGTCGAAGAAACATCCGCGGCACGGCACCAAGCTGTTCGGATCTCACCCTCACTAGAGACAGCTTAATTCGTTCGACAGCAGGAGTCGGATCGTGCGGCGGTCGAAACGCCCACACGTTGCCAGGTACGAATTCTCGGATCTCCCGGTAGTTAGCTGGACACGTTCAGTCGGCTAGGAGTATTCGGTCGCGCAGCAGCGGCGCACGATAGAATTGTATTTCGTCCGGGGTGCTGAACCACGAGGGATGTCAGGCACGCTTGGCAAACAGAGACACGAGACGCAGCTGCATGAACTCAAACCAAAGACAACTTTTATTAAGGACACATCTGTATTTATACTTTCCCCGCGCTCCACATTTGAAAACCCCATGCCCGCCCCCACAGGTATCATTGGCTTTAAGGCGCATCGGGGCGTTGCCGATTCGGGACCAGATGGTCTGATTCAAATTTAGGCGGCAAAATTTGGCGGCAAATTTGAAACGGCATCTATTACACAATCAACACTTTTTATTTACAGGTCATTTTTCAGTCAGCTAGAAGGCAGGATCGTTGGTGCAACGGCACAACACATAGTTCATGGAATAACAGTGTCCTGATCCCCTGTTTCTGGCTGAGGGTGTTGGGCTAGTTCATCACAAGACCCATTGCTGTTTTCACATTGATGACATTTCAGGTGAAGTTTCTCAGGATATACATGATATTGAGGAAATTCAAACCCAACTTAGGAAAGTATCAAGTCCCTTAGATGGATTTGATTGGACCTTTGGCCTTAGTTGTCTTTTTGGTAGCCTAGGTTCAACTATTTTACATGGTTTAATGTATCTTGTTATGATTATTCTTGCTATTACCATTTTTTACAAATTGTTGATGCTGTGCCTTGAGAAATGTTGCGTTTCTAAACCACCTATGATGCCAGCCTATACTTCACTTCCACCCCCACGTACCTTGATTCCTCTCCAACGTTCCCCTCTTATGAGTAATTACTAATCGCTTTTTTTTTTTCTACGTATTGGAATGATTTATATGTATAACAGGATGACAATGTGACAACAACTGTATTAGGTTCACTACTGTAGTCTAGTTTAGTTTATTTCTTAATTAATGATCACGTGATATGTGATCAAAAGAAGGATTGAAAGGTATTTTAATATGATAGGTAGTTTATTAATTCTCTGTATACATATATTTCTATAATCTTGATAGATAAATATATATAGGCCTGACTGTCTTGCAAATATGTAATTCTGCCCATTGTATTAATCAAGTATGATGCTGAGTCTGGTCTTTCTCTTGGCTTCCTGAATTTAACACGATGTGGGCAGATTTTCTATTGAGCCCTACTTCCTCTTGAAACTAGCCAGAGAGGGAGTGGATGGGATGCAGATGGCTCATTGTTAATACATCCTATGGAACATACTAGGTAAAAGCAGGATATGTTTGTGACGTCTATGTAACGATGTAACTTCATGGGCAGAAATAGAAATGCCTGCAAGTCTAGGTAACTGCCCAGAGTAGAAAAAACATGTTTTTATCTTGTCAGAGTTTGACAGATATGAAATGGGTTATAACGCTTTTTTTTATATAACTGTCTGACGTGTTAAATGTGTATTGGCTTGTAATCAATAATTCTGTGATCCTCCCACTCTAACAAAACTGACTGTTCTGTTTGAAACTGCCAGAATAAGAATTATCCAAGACAGAATTTGTGTCTGGTCTTTATTCTCACTCGAGTTCAGTTTCCTCTATATGATTGCTGGGCTGATGACAAAGCAACACCTCTCCTTCATCACCGGAGCTTGGCCAGTCCTGTGATGCAGTTGCAGAATACATTTCACCCTATTCCCCCTCACCTAATGTGTCACCCCTCTCCTGTTCCATTCGAGGAGGATCGTCAAGCTCTCGAGCAGGATAGTCCCTCCTTCTGTTCCGTGTGTGTATTGTGTATGTATATTTGTTATTCTGTTTCTCCCATTGTACAGCGCTAAGAAATTTTGTTGACTCTTTATAAAAACTTGTAACTGTAACTTAAGTATCCAGTGACAAAGTCCAGAGTGGGTCGTGGACATTGCATATCCGTGCATGAGTCAATGCTAACAGACCGCAGATAATGCACAGTCAGAGCACTTAGACAACTCATTCCAAGAGAGTTCTAGTGGGAGCTCGTGCCCTTTTGCTTGCTTGGGATAGAGGAGTGTGATGTTGCTGAGAGCTGATTATCCACCCAGCATGGAAGGGACATACTGCTGGTTTGATGTTACCCTTTCCTGACTGCTGAGTGTCCATCCTGGATAAAGACCCCATTCTGCCACTCAAATCGCCTACGTTGGGAAACATTGTTGTTTTCTTTCCTTCAGTAAGACTGTCTCCTCATTTTTGCAACGAATATCCAACTCCCTTAGATGAGGCTGAATGGGTTAGGAGAATGAGAATGCATCTTCTAAGAGCAGGTGTGTGTATGAGGTTTGTGGAGTGAATCTGAGCTCAATGAAACACACAGATAAAGATACTGTTTTATCGTAGTCCCCCCGAGCGAAATTTTCATTGAGACTGCTATGGGAGCACGTATGTGGTTGTTGACTGTCATTACTTTTTGCTTTCCGTGAGCCCCCCAATTGTTTTTTTTTTTTTTGGCATTCAGAGGGACACTGGGTAGACACCTTGGCGAGCCACCAGGCGGCATCCTAGGCCCTATCCGTCCTCTTGGCCCCAGGTCTCCCAGCCCTGCAGCCCCTTCCATGGCCCCCAGTTCCCGTTCGGGTCACCTGAATGAGCCTGGCATGCCATGGCATGCCGGAACGGATGGTCCCTTGCGTCCCCCCCTTTTTTTTCCCCTCACGCTGCTCTCGATGACCCAGCTTCCTTCACTGAGTAGCCTTTTTCTCCCAGCTGGTTTTGTTTCGCGCAGTCCCCCCCCCATTCCCACACCCTACTCTTTGATAGATTATGTTATAACTGCTTTTGTATGGCCCTGTGTGGACATTATTCTGTGCTGTCCTATTGTTCTAATATCGTGCCTTTATAATAAAACTTCTCAAATACTGTATAAGATCTGACTCATGCTAATTACTGGATAGATACTTATTTTTACTAAATTTAAAAGGTCTTTTAAGTCATTATTTTCTAGTTTGATGGAATTAATTTGGGAAATGGGACATAATGGTTATTCAGTACTTTGATTAGTCAATTGGCCTATGTTCCTGGTTAGGTTCACTGGGAAAGAAGATCTTAATATGTCTTTTGTTCATCAATATGTTTTTATTCATTCTAAGTATGCTCTTAAAGTGGTTCCTTTCCTGCAGTAGTAAATGCCTTCTGTATGCTGCTAACAAAAGCATTCAGACACTTCACGCTTATCTTTCCATGTCTTCTCCTACCTCACGTATCCAACTATAAAAATGATCTAAGGCATCAGGACTGAATATTGGTACATCCCTATTCCTAGATTTTCTCCTCGCTAGAGGTGTTTCCCTTGTCCTAGTGGTTATTCGCCCTGTATCTATTGTGCAAGACCAGGCCGAGGTTAAATTAGTCTTAAAATTGCTTTGTTTCCTACTGTTCCAGGTTTTCTGTTCCTTAGAGGGAGAGTTTTGGAGGGTGTGGTCCAGGATTTGGACCAAAGACGGACTGAAATGGTTAAAATCACCTACCCATTTTTTCTATTTTAGATGAGTATGCAGAAGTTGGTAGGAATTTCAAGTAAGTCTGGCTAACTTAAAAATGCACACCTCTATGCGAACCTGAACCCACCTCAAAGATATGGGCCTGAAACTCTAATGGCTAATTAAGTTTCACTTACTGGATTTAACTCATTTTAAGGAATCCTGTGATATGAACCTAATGCATATGTATAAATGCCATGTAAGTGATTTCAACTGTATTAAGATGCATGCCTTCTTTATCTTTTTTTCATATGATTTGCTGAAAAGTGCCACAGCATGGCGTGTAATCTACTCTCTGTATCACGCGATATACTCTTTGTCTTGCTTGGAGCCCTTTCAATAGACATTCGTAATTCGTACCTCGTGTTGTGATTATTGAGTCTATTCCTGCAGTATGGGGAACCTGGTGTGAGTCAGTGACTTTGAGTCTATAAGGGTTATGTCCATATGTCAGGTTAAAGAGTGATTACTCTATAAGGTAAAGCAGCTTGACACTCTAACATTTAAGAAAGGTAAGAATAGACAGTGACAGAAAAAAATACTTCCTACTCTCATCAGCTACACTCCACAGCCTCTCGTACTCACATATACCTCAGGCACCTGGTCCCTGTGACTAACTTGGAGAAGCGTGATCACAGTCAGTGAGTTGCACGTGCAGCCGGTATTTATAGCACCTGGACGATAGATGATAGAGGGCAGCCGAGGACAGGATGCTGAGGCTGGCAGCCTACAGTTTGGAAGCAGATATATATAAAAAAAAAAAAACAGTTCAAATATCCTTGATTGTGCCTGGAGACATTAAAATTAATGTCTTGAGGTGTAAAGATAACAATTCATGTCAAGAAGTTAACTGTTTGAGTGCCAACACCCGTGCGAAGTTTGTAATACGATTGGTAACAGGCAGGCGCTAAAGGTTGCCCTGGACTAGTCAGGACGGCGGGGCATGACTGCTGGGCTGGGATGGACTGTGAAGTTAAGAACAATTTCTGTTTGGCGGGAAGGCAGCACTGTTCTTCGTGCTAGTATATAAGTGAGGTTGTGGGTGTGGCTTACCTCTTTGGATCTTGTTAGCTGAGTGAAGCAGAACTCTGCCCTGGCCTCTGTTCGGAGGTGTTGACTTGGTTTCTGTGAGAAAAAATAACAAAATATATATACAGTTGTGTTCAAAATTATTCAACCCCCAATGCTGTAAAGGGTTTTAGGGAATTTAGTGTACATTTGTAATTGTATTCAGAATGAAATCCTACAAGGACTTTTTAAAGAACCATATGCAACTAAAATGACATCAATTGGTTTTGTAATACAGTAGTAAATGTTTATTTTGTGAATTCTTCATTGACACAATTATTCAACCTCTTAAAGACTACCACTCTGAAGAACAGAGGTTCATTCAAGTGTTTTCAATCAGGTATTGAAAACACCTGTGGATGTCACGGAGCAGCAATAAAGCATAATAAGCACCAATTAGGCAGCTTTAAAATGACTGTGATACTCAGCTCCTTCTAGACATTTACTGGTGTGGTTACAAACATGGTGAAGTCAAGAGAATGGTCCAGGAAGACAAGAGAAGAGGTGATTACTCTTCACAGGAAGGGCAATGGCTATAAGAAGATTGCAAAGATGTTAAACATACCAAGAGAGACCATAGGAAGCATCATTCGCAAATTCAAGGCAAAGGGCACTGTTGAAACGATACCTGGTCGTGGCAGAAAGAAGATGCTGACTTCGACTGCTGTGCGCTACCTGAAGCGTAGAGTGGAGAAAAGTCCCCGTGTGACTGCTGAGGAACTGAGAAAAGATTTGTCAGATGTGGGTACTGAAGTTTCAGCTCAGACAATACGGCGCACACTGCGTAATGAAGGCCTCCATGCCAGAACTCCCAGGCGCACCCCCTTGCTGTCTCCAAAGAATAAGAAGAGTCGACTGCAGTATGCCAAAAGTCATGTGGACAAACCAGAAGTTTTGGGATAGTGTTCTGTGGACTGATGAAACAAAATTAGAACTGTTTGGGCCATGGATCAACGCTATGTTTGGAGGAGGAAGAACAAGGCCTATGAAGAAAAGAACACCTTGCCTACTGTGAAGCATGGCGGGGGTCAATCATGCTTTGGGGCTGTTTGCTTCTGCAGGTACAGGGAAGCTTCAGCGTGTGCAAGGTACCATGAATTCTCTTCAGTACCAGGAGATATTGGATGACAATGTGATGCAGTCCGTCACAAACCTGAGGCTTGGGAGACGTTGGACCTTTCAACAGAACAATGATCCCAAGCATACATCCAAGTCCACTAGAGCATGGTTGCAGATTAAAGGCTGGAACATTTTGGAGTGGCCATCGCAGTCACCTGACTTAAATCCAATTGAGAACCTCTGGTGGGACTTAAAGAAAGCAGTTGCAGTGCGCAAGCCTAAGAATGTGACTGAACTGGAGGCTTTTGCCCATGACGAATGGGCGAAGATACCCGTAGATCGCTGCAAGACACTTGTGTCAAGCTATGCTTCACGTTTAAAAGCTGTTATAACTGTAAAAGGATGTTGTACTAAGTACTAAGATTGAATGTCACTTGGGGGTTGAATAAAACTGATAATGATGTGAGCACAGAAAAGACATTTGTGGTTTTTCATTATAAAAATGTTATGTTATATTTGTCTGACCTACACGTGCCTCTTTGATTTAATTGTAAGCAAGATGACTGAATGATCAAAATCAATGTCAAACTGGCAAAACACTCAATTTCAGTGGGGGTTGAATAATTTTGAACACAACTGTACATACAGTTGTGTTCAAAATTATTCAACCCCCACTGAAATTGAGTGTTTTGGCCAGTTTGACATTGATTTTGATCATTAAGTCATCTTGCTTACAATTAAATCAAAGAGGCACGTGTAGGTCAGACAAATATAACATAACATTTATAATGAAATAACCACAAATGTATTTTCTGTGCTCACATCATTATCAGTTTTATTCAACCCCCAAGTGACATTCAATCTTAGTACTTAGTACAACATCCTTTTACAGTTATAACAGCTTTTAAACGTGAAGCATAGCTTGACACAAGTGTCTTGCAACGATCTACGGGTATCTTCGCCCATTCGTCATGGGCAAAAGCCTCCAGTTCAGTCACATTCTTAGGCTTGCGCACTGCAACTGCTTTCTTTAAGTCCCACCAGAGGTTCTCAATCGGATTTAAGTCAGGTGACTGCGATGGCCACTCCAAAATGTTCCAGCCTTTAATCTGCAACCATGCTCTAGTGGACTTGGAGGTATGCTTGGGATCATTGTCCTGTTGAAAGGTCCAACGTCTCCCAAGCCTCAGATTTGTGACGGACTGCATCACATTGTCATCCAATATCTCCTGGTACTGAAGAGAATTCATGGTACCTTGCACACACTGAAGCTTCCCTGTACCTGCAGAAGCAAAACAGCCCCAAAGCATGATTGACTCCCCGCCATGCTTCACAGTAGGCAAGGTGTTCTTTTCTTCATAGGCCTTGTTCTTCCTCCTCCAAACATAGCGTTGATCCATGGGCCCAAACAGTTCTAATTTTGTTTCATCAGTCCACAGAACACTATCCCAAAACGTCTGTGGTTTGTCCACATGACTTTTGGCATACTGCAGTCGACTCTTCTTATTCTTTGGAGACAGCAAGGGGGTGCGCCTGGGAGTTCTGGCATGGAGGCCTTCATTACGCAGTGTGCGCCGTATTGTCTGAGCTGAAACTTCAGTACCCACATCTGACAAATCTTTTCTCATTCCTCAGCAGTCACACGGGGACTTTTCTCCACTCTACGCTTCAGGTATCGCACAGCAGTCGAAGTCAGCATCTTCTTTCTGCCACGACCAGGTAGCGTTTCAACAGTGCCCTTTGCCTTGAATTTGCGAATGATGCTTCCTATGGTGTCTCTTAGTATGTTTAACATCTTTGCAATCTTCTTATAGCCATTGCCCTTCCTGTGAAGAGTAATCACCTCTTCTCTTGTCTTCCTGGACCATTCTCTTGACTTCACCATGTTTGTAACCACACCAGTAAATGTCTAGAAGGAGCTGAGTATCACAGTCATTTTAAAGCTGCCTAATTGGTGCTTATTATGCTTTATCGCTGCTCCGTGACATCCACAGGTGTTTTCAATACCTGATTGAAAACACTTGAATGAACCTCTGTTCTTCAGAGTGGTAGTCTTTAAGGGGTTGAATAATTGTGTCAATGAAGAATTCACAAAAGAAACATTTACTACTGTATTACAATACCAATTGATGTCATTTTAGTTGCATATGGTTCTTTAAAAAGTCCTTTTAGGATTTCATTCTGAATACAATTACAAATGTACACTAAATTCCCTAAAACCCTTTACAGCATTGTGGGTTGAATAATTTTGAACACAACTGTATATTACTGTACACAGCAAACAATTCAGTGTTGGTATTTATGGAGTCAAATTTGGTAGAGTCGCTATTGACTCATTTGAAGGCTCATGCTAAAGCCCACAGAACCTTAGTTTTGGAGTTGCTGCAGACTTGCGAGCTGTCTGCTGGGACACCTTCGCTGGGCTCAATGGGAGGTGTGCAGTGTAGGTGGTGAAGATAGAAACATTCTGGGCCTCCAGTTCGACTGCACCCTAGCTCTATGAGTGTGAGATAATTTGGGGAACTCAAATGCTGCTCTGGTAATAGACTCTGCTCTGCTCTATCTGTGGTACCTGGTACGTTGCTGCTGTCATCTCCCTCTCTGAGGCGGAACTTAAGAGCTGTGGTGAGGCCGAGTGGGAGCCATGATGGCAGCCATCCTGAAGTAATTGATGGTAGCCCAGGAGTGCACTTAGAGAGCCGGCAACAAAGGTGGTTCAGGCTGTTGGAGAGTGTTGTGACCTGGTTCCAATGCTGCCGTGGAGCTGCGGGATCCTTCTCGTCTGCTTGCTGCTCTTGAGTTTCATTTGCACAGGGGCTTTTCTATGGCACAGGTTGCATGCACAGCGGGAGTGGCGGATTCCATCAAATTGCTAGATGGCTTTATTAAATCAGTGCAGGAGGCACTTAAGCACTGGCAGGATGAGCCAGTGGCTCATGATAAGGTGCACTCAAGTGTGGCGGGGGGAGGGGCTTCAGGGGATGCTTCCATGGCTGTGCAGACAGACGTGGGGTTGGGGTTGCGTGTGCTTGGTACGGGGGTGAAGGTTCGTCACAGGAGACTGGTGTTGGTGGGTTGAGGGATTCAGGTTTCCTCTGCATGTGAGTCATCTCTGTTAGGTTTAAATGTACCCAGTGTGGTGAAAGATAAGATTTGGAAACGTGATTATGTGGATGTGTTGGCTTTGCTTTCGCTTGATAGGGAGGCAGTCGCTAGACCGTGGAAGGTCAAGCTCCCTTTTGACCAGCAGGGCGATAAGGACAAGAAAGAATTTGCCGAAAACTTTCAGCAATTGGCTACAAGGGTTTTTAGCCTTTATTGCAATTATGTGTGAACGTTTCTCAGAGCGTAGCATATTTTGCCTATATTCACTTGCCACTCATCCTATTGGAAACTCTCTCTATAGCAGGCTTCTCTCTGTCCTATTGTGTGGACCCACGAAGGCCCGTTTCTTCACTTTGATAGGAGTTGACAGAATTTAGGTTATTTGTCTGTTTGTATCCCATATGAGAGACTTATCTAGGTGCCCCTAGTACCCTATGTGCCATTTATTATGCTGACTGGAGCCACGGAGACTTTTTATCCTTTCCTTGGTTTGTCATTATGTTGTTCTGCTTTTTTAGTTTTCAATAAAAGTTAAATTGTAATTACTATCTCAGTCAATCGATATCCGTTCTATTAATGGATTATAGGCAGCCCCTGTCGTGGCGGTATTCCTTGCTAGGGATGAGCTGTTCGGTTCGATCAGTTCGGAGTTTTATTCGAACATCGGCAGTTCGAAGGTTCGCGAACTTCGAACTTTTTGGCGTGTACGGCTCGAGTTCGATTTTTTTTTTTTAAAAAAGTATAAAAAATGCTTAAAAAATACTAAAAAATCTAGAAATAAAGAGACTCTTTACTGCAGAATATCACCTCTAAATGAACTGTGCTCTCAAACGGCGTAAACAACAGGTGGTTAATTAGTGTTTGAAAATAACATATGCTTCTAATCAGTTTGGTCTCATGAATTTGATACATTGTATGCAGACTGGAAGTGCTAGGTGTCGTGTGTGGGTGTGTGATGGTGATGTTTCCATACATCCTACAAATCCGCCACTTCACGGGCAGGTTATGGGGACCTCCTAGGCACGATATTTGAAGGAATTTTTTGTTTTTATTTTTAACACTTATTTTATGGAAAACTCACTGTTCCTTTAACCCTTTCACTGCTGAGGAATTTCACCGCTGTGTGCTGAGCTAATTTTTACCGCTTTCACTCATCATGTTTAAACGCGATTTGAAGCCACATTTTATTATACGACCCCAGACATATTATATATCGTTCTTTTCGGCAGATTCATAATATATCATTTTTATATGCATACGTCATGTTCTGCCTGTATATTATAACAAAAAATGCAATAAAACTTGAATTTTTAATCATCTGCAGCGTGTAAAGTGTTTTTTTTCACCTTTTAACACATGAACATTTGCGGTTATATTTTCTATGGGGTACGCTTGTACAAAAATTAGAAATGGGGACTTATTAAATTTTTTGGGGGGAATTATGTGATTTTTAGCAAACGCACACCAAAGAAAAAAATCATTAGTGCAGCATTATTGTTTACATTATAATTGAAATGTGAACGATATTGCTGCATTAATATAAATAACAAAAAAAATACATGTTTTTGTTTTTACTTTATACCTGGTCATGTTGGGTATCATTCGAAAGGCCATGCTCAGGCCTTTCGATTGACACCCTCCATGACCCCCTAGCTGTAACGGTTCTGGAGCTTTTGGGGTTCAAATGAACCCCCTATCTCCACCAGGTGATACCGGGCAGCTAGGGGTTCCCGGCTATCTGACATCATCACGGTATGCGTGAGGACGTCAGGCAGTGAGGGGGGACCCGGGGGTGGAGCCGCCATCCAAGATGGTGGCCCCCACCGGAGCTAGACCGCACTTCCGCGCCGCAAGGCATCTCTATACACAGCCCCATCAGCATCTCTATACACAACCTCACAGCATCTCTATACACAACCTCACAGCATCTCTAAGGGGTTCCCTAAGGGGTTAAAGCCAGGCACCTCTTAAAAGGGAAGACTCTCCCCTTTTAAGAGGTGCCTGGCTTTTTTTTGTGGGACCTCCCAATCGGGAGGGAGAGAGATCCGAACGGATCCCCCCGCTCCCTTCCAGGCGATCTCCTGGCATTGCCGGGGGGTCGCCTGGAAATGACGTCATTTACATCGGGAGGAGCTTGACTTCAGCGTCTGAGGACGCTGAAGTCAGAACGCCATGGGACCCCAGACAGAGAGGTGAGTATCTCCACCGGGGGTCCCGCAAAGCTGATGACGTGTTGGACACGTCCTCCTCAGCATACAGCGGGAGTAACTGAGGACGTGTCCCACATGCTGTCAGCAGTGAAGGGGTTAAAAACTTCTTTTTTAAAACTTTTTGTCCTTGTTTTCTGTCCCCCAGGGCACTACCCGGACATTGGTTTTAAATGTTTCTATACATCCTACAAATGGGGACCTCCTAGGCATTATATTTGAAGGAATTTTTCATTTTTATTTTTAACCCTTATTTCATGGAAAACTCACTGTCCCTTTAAAAATGTTTTTTTTTTTACTTTTTGTCCTTGTTTCCTGTCCCCCAGGGCACTACCCGGACCCCCATACACCTTTTATGGCAAATATCTAGCATATATGCCCTCTTGGAGGGCACTCTAAAAATCAAACTTCGAGTCCCATTGACTTGTATTGAGTTCGATTTCGAGTTCGAATTCGAACTTTTGAAAAGTTCGAGTTCGAATGCGAACCAAGCTCGGGGTGTGCGGCTCATCCCTATTTATTGCCAGCGGCAGTATTGTAATGGTATAAAATGAAAGGTGGGCCTTGGGGGAGACGAGCTCTGCTTGATTGGGGTGAGGTAGGGCGAAGAACTCTTTGAATTATACAGTTAAACTTCCCTCTGCAGGTTTTGGGGGCGGAGTGGTCAGAATTTTATATTATGTTGTGTTATGTATTCTTTAATGTATGTATGTTCTTTAATAAAGCTGTGGCCTATCCCCTTTTGCAATATTTATGTCTCTTTGTGTTTATTGGGGTAAAGGGTAATAGGTGTTGGGAGAGGATCCAGACCTAAGCTGTCATGTTTAATGCCTCATTCTAATTTTTCACATTGGTGTCTGCTTTTCACCAATTCCTGGTATGGGAATTGAGAAGACGAGTTAGTGCAGTGGCATTGTTTGCTTTATAAATAAAAGCACCTAATGCCGCTGCCTTAACCCCATAGTGACCCAGCGATTATACCATTGTCTGTCCCACTGCTGTTTTTACATTTCAACGCTGTTTGTAGTTTAGCTCTAATTTTCCTCTTACTCGTTTTTGGAACCCACACATATTATATACCGTTTTTCTTGGCATTAAATGGACTTTCTATTTTTTATCATATTGTATAACTTACTATGAAAAATTTATGAAATATGATGAAAAAATGGAAAAAAACACACTTTTTTGAATTATGCCACCCAAAATCTACAACCGCCAAAAAGACCCCAGCTAAATAGTTTCGCAATTTTGTCCTGAGTTTAGAAATACCCAGGGCTCTGTTACATTCTTCGCGCAAACGTTAATGCGTGCGCAAAAACGCATTAACGCGAGGGGCAAAACCCTTTGCGCTGAACGCCGTATTACAATGTCTGCGCAAAAATGCGCGTTAACGTCTGCCGCAGGGGAACCTGCGCGAACGCTGCGCGAACGTAATGTACTGTGTGCTTCCTATACTTAACATTGTGAGAGCAAATGCGTTTGTGTGCTGTTTCGCGGATGGTATTACAATCTATGCGCAACATTTAACGCACAGCGTTTGCGAGCATAATTCTAACGTCTTTGAAAAGCTGGTGTTAAAGGCAAACCTGAACGTCCTGGCCGAAACCAAATACACCAGCCCAAAAAAAATATACAGCAAAGTATAGTTACACATTCTAAACATACCCAAACAACAAATTTGAGAAGTTGTGCGTGTTTTTTTGATGCAGCATATATGTGCAGATTGACTTTGACAGGCGCAAAAACTTAACATGAGACAATTAAGGTTCTTAATTCGGATTGGCTGAATCGCGTGAAAAAACAGTCCGCACACCGATTTCTGCACGCAACGTTAATGCGCGTCTTTTTTCCGCGCGTTATTTTTTGACGGATGAAATAATGTGCGGGGATTGTAATACCAGCGTTAATTTACGTGCGTTAACGTTTAACGCTTCGCTCAAAAATTCACGCGTTTACTGGGTATTTTTGCGTGAAGATTGTAATAGAGCCCCCAGTTTTTACTTGCTTTTGCTTCTTAACCCTTTCGCTACTCAGCCATTTCACCTTTGGGTGCTGAGCTAATTTTGACCATTTTATGCACATGTTTAAACATTATTTGAAGTCCTATTTTATTACACAACCCAGACAATTTTATTTTTTTTAAAAGGAACCACTTTTTTAATTTAGATTTTTACACCAAAGATGGTCATGTTTGACATCATTGGAAAGGCCATGCTCTGGCCTTTCCAATGATCCCAAACAAGGTGAATCTCTAACTGCCAGTGATCAAAAGATATGGGGGTCCAAAAGACCCCCTATCTCCCTATCTCCGCTAGGGGGTTAACTGCCCAAGTGACATCATCGCGCATACGGCAACGTCAGTGGAGAGGGGGCGGTCCGGAGGCTTGGTTGACATCCAAGATGTCAGCCACCTCTGGCAGAGGACCATGATCCAGCACCTAAGGGGTTAAAGAGAGGCACCTCTGGAAAGGGCAGACTGTGTCCTTCCAGTGGTGCCTCTCTTTTTTTTAGCTTTAGCCATTCGGGAGGGAGAGGGGTCCAAAGGATCGGCCCCCCTTTCAAGCTCTCCCCTGGCAGGCGCTCGGCGATGATATCAGTGCGACGGCCGGGGCCCATAAAGCCGTTGGTCTCACTTTAAGGAAGTCAGACCGACGTTGGACCCTGGCCAAAGAGGTGAGTATAGGGAGGGAGGGGAGTTAGAGGACCATGATGTACTTGGTACGTCCTTGGTCCTTAACCCCTTACTGCCCCAGGGAGGGCTTCGAAGACGCAGGACGTAGAGTACAACTCGCCAGCATTTAGTCACCCCCAATGGGCGTCGCCCACCTGTCATTAAGGGGTCACCAGGATTTTTTCACAGGACATCCCATGTATGTCATTGGTCCTCAAGGGGTTAAAACAGAGAAAGCTGGTACATTGTGCATTTAAATTTTTGTTTTTACACAATGCATGGTCATATTTGGTATCATTGGAAAGGCCAGGGGGCGTGGTCAAGCCGTCGACCGTGATGGCCGCTTGAAGCTTGCGCTCCTGCCATTCGCACCTTATATCGCCCCTTATATCGCCCCTGGAGATGGGTAAGGGCAAGAAGCCGACCCCAAGCACCCCAGCTGCCAAGACACCCGCTGGCGTGACTGCTGGCACGCTTGATGCCTTCATTCTACCCCCGGAGATGGCAGACAGAGATCGGGCCTGCTTGGAAATGGCGGCAGCTGCCGCGCCACAAATGAATCTGCCTGATGATTCGGACCGGGGGACTTTGCGGCGCTTGGAAGCCTTTATGCACACCCTCCCAACCCGTGAGGACCTCAACAGGCTGATTGCCTCGGTCCAAGATGCCTTTAAGACTGACCTTGCGGAGGTAAGAGGCAAGATTTCTGGCCTTGAGTCGCGGCTCACTGTAGTGGAGACGCGCGCTGGGGCCTGCACCCACGCGGAGGGACATGATCTTTCCATCTCCACCTTGAGGCATCGCCTTGATCTCGAAAACAGATCTAGCATATATGCTAGATATTTGCCATAAAAGGTGTATGGGGGTCCAGGTAGTGCCCTGGGGGACAGGAAACAAGGACAAAAAGTTAAAAAAAATACATTTTTAAAGGGACAGTGAGTTTTCCATGAAATAAGGGTTAAAAATAAAAATGAAAAATTCCTTCAAATATCGTGCCTAGGAGGTCCCCATAACCTGCCCGTGAAGTGGCGGATTTCTAGGATGTATAGAAACATTTAAAAACAATGTCCGGGTCCGGGTAGTGCCCTGGGGGACAGGAAACAAGGACAAAAAGTTTTAAAAAAGACGTTTTTACCACCTTCACTGCTGACGACATGTGGGCTCAGTTACTCCCGCTGTATGCTGAGGAGGACGTGTCCCACACGTCATCAGCTTTGCGGGACCCCCGGCAGAGATACTCACCTCTGTCCGGGGTCCCGCGGCGTTCTGACTTCAGCATCCTCAGACGCTGAAGTCAAGCTCCTCCCGACGTAAATGACGTCATTGCGCCATGCGCGATGATGTCATTTCCAGGCGACCCCCCGGCAATGCGGGAGATCGCCTGGAAGGGAGGGGGGGGATCCGTTCCCTCTCCCTCCCGATCGGGAGGTCCCACAAAAAAAAGCCAGGCACTGCTTAAAAGGAGAGAGTCTCCCCTTTTAAGCAGTGCCTGGCTTTAACCCCTTAGGCAGCGGGTCGCACTTTGGCGCCTTGCGGCGCCGAAGTGCGGCCTAGCTCCAGTGGGGGCTGCCATCTTGAATGGCGCTCCACCCCCGGGTCCCCCCTCACTGCCTGACGTCCTCACGCATAGCGTGATGACGTCAGATAGCCGGGGAACCAATAGCTGCCCGGAATCCCATGGTGGAGATAGGGGGTTCATTTGAGGGTTCACAGAGATGCTGTGAGGTTGTGTATAGAGATGCTGTGAGGCTGTGTATAGAGATGCTGTGAGCCTGTGTTTAGAGATGCTGAAGGGGTTGTGTATAGATATGCTGTTTGCGTATAGAGATGCTGATGGGGTTGTGTATAGAGATGCTGTGTGGCTGTGTATAGAGATGCTGTGTATAGAGATGCTGATGGGGTTGTGTATAGAGATGCTGTGAGGTTGTGTATAGAGATGCTGTGTATAGAGATGCTGATGGGGTTGTGTATAGAGATGCTGTTTGTGTATAGAGATGCTGATGGGGTTGTGTATAGAGATGCTGTGAGGCTGTGTATAGAGATGCTGTGAGGCTGTGTATAGAGATGCTGAAGGGGTTGTGCATAGAGATGCTGTTTGTGTATAGAGATGCTGATGGGGTTGTGTATAGAGATGCTGTATATAGAGATGCTGTGAGGCTGTGTATAGAGATGCTGATGGGGCTGTGTATAGAGATGCTGTGAGGTTGTGTATAGAGATGCTGTGAGGTTGTGTATAGAGATGCTGTGAGGCTGTGTATAGAGATGCTGTGATGCTGTGTATAGAGATGCTGAAGGGGTTGTGTATAGAGATGCTCTGTATAGAGATGCTGATGGGGTTGTGTATAGAGATGCTGTGAGGTTGTGTATAGAGATGCTGTGTGGCTGTGTATAGAGATGCTGTGTATAGAGATGCTGATGGGGTTGTGTATAGAGATGCTGTGAGGCCGTGTATAGAGATGCTGTGAGGTTGTGTACAGAGATGCTGTGAGGCTGTGTATAGAGATGCTGAAGGGGTTGTGTATATAGATGCTGTTTGTGTATAGAGATGCTGATGGGGTTGTGTATAGAGATGCTGTGTATAGAGATGCTGATGGGGTTGTGTATAGAGATGCTGTGTGGCTGTGTATAGAGATGCTGTGTATAGAGATGCTGATGGGGCTGTGTATAGAGATGCTGTGAGGTTGCGTATAGAGATGCTGTGAGGCTGTGTATAGAGATGCTGATGAGGCTGTGTATAGAGATGCTGTGAGGTTGTGTATAGAGATGCTGTGAGGCTGTGTATAGAGATGCTGTGAGGCTGTGTATAGAGATGCTGTGGGGCTGTGTTTAGAGATGCTGAAGGGGTTGTGTATAGAGATGCTGATGGGGTTGTGTATAGAAATGCTGTGTATAGAGATGCTGATGGGGTTGTGTATAGAGATGCTGTGTGGCTGTTTATAGAGATGCTGATGGGGTTTTGTATAGAGATGCTATGAGGTTGTGTATAGAGATGCTGTGTGGCTGTGTATAGAGATGCTGTGTATAGAGATGCTGATGGGGTTGTGTATAGAGATGCTGTGAGGTTGTGTATAGAGATGCTGTGTATAGAGATGCTGATGGGGTGGTGTATAGAGATGCTGTTTGTGTATAGCGATGCTGATGGGGTTGTGTATAGAGATGCTGTGAGGCTGTGTATAGAGATGCTGTGAGGCTGTGTATAGAGATGCTGTGAGGCTGTGTATATAGATGCTGAAGGGGTTGTGTATAGAGATGCTGTTTGTGTATAGAGATGCTGATGGGGTTGTGTATAGAGATGCTGTGTATAGAGATGCTGTGAGGCTGTGTATAGAGATGCTGTGAGGCTGTGTTTAGAGATGCTGAAGGGGTTGTGCATAGAGATGCTGTTTGTGTATAGAGATTCTGATGGGGTTGTGTATAGGGATGAGCCGAACAACCCCGAGTTCAGTTCGGAGCCGAACCCAAACTTTCCAAATGTTCGAATCCGAATCCGAACCCGAGCTCAATACAAGTCAATGGGGCTGAAAATTCGGTTTTTAGAGTGCCCTCCAAGAGGGCATATATGATAGATATTTGCCATAAAAGGTGTATGGGGGTCCGGGTAGTGCCCTGGGGGACAGGAAACAAGGACAAAAAGTTAAAAAAAAACTTTTTAAAGGGATAGTGAATTTTCCATGAAATAAGGGTTAAAAATAAAAACGAAAAATTCCTTCAAATATCGTGCCTAGGAGGTCCCCATAACCTGCCCGTGAAGTGGCGAATTTCTAGGATGTATAGAAACACTTGAAAGCGAAAAAATGATGTTTCAAATGACGGTAAATGCTTTTCCTTTAATCTATCCATAAACAACTGCTTGGGGCGGCAGTCTGTATGAAAAGAGGAGACATTTTCGGATACGCAGAAAAAGTTTAGTGATTTTTTTGGCTAAATTATTGTGAAACTTATGCAGGCTTTGGATGAATGTAACAATAGGTGCTTTAAGGCTGGAGTCAGACTAGCGCACTTTTAACTTGCGTTTAGGCGCACTTAATCACGGCCGCACTAGCTGCAAATGACACGCAATGACGGCCAATATACGAAGTACGGCCGCACGAAAGTCCAACCGCGCAACGCAAGTGGAAAATGAATGCATTTTTTCGGGAACGATGAACCGCTAGTACTGACGTACAGAGTGCGCTGCGTCCGCATAGCGGCGTGTGTGCATGATTAGGAGACGTCAGACGCTGCTCATGTCCGGCCAACATAACGTCCAGACACCCAAAGTTTCCTGGTTTGGATCCGTAAAAAAATCACACACAAAAATGCGCATCGTATGACCGTTTAAGCGCTTTCCGTGAAAAAACACCTCAATGCGTTGGGACGCACTTTTTGACGTTCTCTGCGAAAAATGCGTTCGTTTGACCCTAGCCTAAAATTGGGCCTTTAGCGTCGGCAACAGTGCCGTCACACAGTCACACCCCTCTGAGGATATGAATCTGATACAGGCATCAATGGCAGTGCAGCCAAATATTGTGCCTTTGGTGCCAGGCCAGCAAGTGCCATCATACAGTAACCCCTCTGTGGTATTGTGGAGGAATGTAGGGGTGGACCATGCGGTCAGGGCCGGTGCTAGACTATTTTGCGCCCTAGGCAAGACCAGCTACTTGCACCCCCCCAAAAAAAAATAACCACACAACATGAAACTGCTAAATTTCTTTTTACTTAAGAATAAAGTTTGAAAGGCACCAATAGTAAAGGTAAAATAAATATAAATAAACTGTATTAAACCATTTTAAATTAACTCTATTAAACAAATTAAAATTAAATGTATTGAACAAAAATTAACAAAAAAAAAAAAGAGTTGTCACGTAAGTTTCAATTTCAGACACATCAAAATTTCACTTTGAGTGCCTTATCCTTTGCAAATTTTCCTCATGCGTATATATATATATGTTGTCCAGGCCAGCTCACATCATGCTCACAGACAGTCACAGATGCGCCATCATCCTAGGCGTGTGCAGCCTATTGCATTATGGTGTGCACCCAAAAGCTCAAACACATGAAAAAAAATAATGTTATATATATAACACACACACACACCCTTATGCATACACACACACGCACACACTCTCACACATTCAGCCTAAATATATCATTACAATCAGGGTAATTCAAAGAGAATCGAAAAGTCACCGCACGTTCGGTGATTTTTCGTTCTCTTCAATTCGGTTTGTTTTGACGAATCCCAGTTCGGCGACCCTGCGGTGTATTCAGCAAGCACCACAGGGTCCCCGAATTGCAGGGAAAGGTCGCCGCAAACCCGCCGAAAACTAACCGCAAAACCCGACGAATGCACGCCGAAAACCCGCAAAAACATCTAGATTAACCCGCTGGAAAAAGCCGAGCAGGAGACGATCACACGCAGCGAAGCCGCCGTAAAAAGCCGACACCGCAGACGAATGGAGTGAATAAATTAGCAAAACAGTTTGCTTGAATGTTTGAAAAGTGAAACGCTGTTTGCAAAGAAACTACTGAGCGAAAATGGCTGAAATTTACATATGAGGTCCAGGGAATGATAATAAAAAGGCTGTTACAGAAAAAATAAGTAAAAAAAATAAATACAGGAAAATGCTTAAAATATCCTAAAAAAATCTATAAATAAAGAGACTTTTTACTGCAGAATTTTATAATGAACGGTTTATTAGATATTGAATTAAAACGGGAATATTTTTAACATTAAAGCCTATGGGATTCGCCTGAATAAACTTGCCGAATTAAACCACCGAACAGCAGGGCATTTCGGGAACCTGTCACTGCTGGTTTGTGTTCTCTGAATAGCCGAAGCAATGCTTTTTTATGGGGATTCACTGTCCTCGAACAGGCACCGAACAGGCACCGTATGTGCAGGCAATTCGCCAGGATTTGGTCAATTGCCTGCTCTCTGGATAGCCGAATGGCCAGGAAAGGTAACCGAATGCTGATTTTCAGCGTTCGGTTACCTTTCTCCAGCCATTCGGATCTCTTTGGATAACCCTGTATATTTATAATTCAGAGGTGCAGCAACCTTGGCCATCCAGTTGTTTTTGAACTACATTTCCCATGAGTCTCAACTAACCAAATTAGTGGCTGAGTATTGTGGCCGATTGTGTTTTATGTCTATCAGGGTTATTCAGAGAGAGGTGAAACTCAGGAGAATGACTGGAGAAGTGAAAATTCTAGGTCAAAATAGCCAAACAAGAAAAATTCTCCCATTTATCTCACTTTCCAAATTGGCTATTTGGTCCAGATTGTTCTCTTTTCCTGCCATTCTCCTGGTTTTCACCTTTCTCTGAACAACCCTGAGAGAGAGGTGAAAGCCAGGAGAACTGGCAGGAGAAGAGAACAATCTAGACCAAATAGCCGATTTGGAAAGTGAGATAAATGGGAGAATTTTTATGGTTTGGCTATTTTGACCTAGAATTTTCACTTCTCCAGTTATTCTCCTGCTTTTCACTGCTCTCTGAATAACCCTGTGAATGTTTAATCCCGAGGTGAGAAATAACATTGCTTTAGATGTTAAAAGCGGGCAATGAGGAAATTTTGTATTTTTCTACATGATCGTGTTTTGTCTCATTAGAAAGGCCGGGCTCTGACTTCTCCAATGACACCTAACTTAACATTGTGGAGTGTAAAGAGAGTTTCATGGCAGTGGATTCTGTGATACGCTTATATGCACCGCCACATTACAGAGAGTTTCAGCAGTGGATTCTGTGATACGCTTATATGCACCACACATTACAGAGAGTTTCATGGCAGTGGATTCTGTGATATGCTTATATGCACTGCACATTACAGAGCGTTTCATGGCAGGGTTCTGTGATATGCTTATATGCACCGCACATTACAGAATCCACTGCCATGAAACTCTCTGTAATGTGCGGTGCATATAAGCATATCACATAATCCACTGCCATGAAACTCCCAGTAATGTGCGGTGCATATAAGCGTATGACAGAATCCACTGCCATGAAACTCTCTGTAATGTGCGGTGCATATAAGCGTATCACAGAATCCACTGCCATGAAACTCTCTGTAATGTGCGGTGCATATAAGCATATCACAGAATCCACTGCCATCAAATAAAATTGTAATATTTAAAAATACTGTATTTAAAAGTTGACTCCTCTCCTGCTTACCTTTTTTCTTGCAGGGAGGGGGATGAACATGTCCGTTGGCAGAGGAGGGGACCGCTTCATCCAGCTTAAATCCAGCCTGTACTTCCCTGGTGGTCCGGTGATCTACAATGCGATCTGTGCTTCGTGCACAGAACGCAGAGCACGTCCCACACTGGACCCGTGCACTGGCGATCCTCTGATGACCATTCACCTGACTGCCGGCGCTCTCTGACATAGTCAGTGTGCGCCGCGATCAGGTGACAGGTCATCAGAGGATCGCTAGCGCACGGGACCTGTGTGGGACGTGCTCTGCGTTCTGATTGCATTGCAGAGCCCACAGCCACCGGACCACCAGGGAAGTACAGGCCTGCAGTTGCAAAGGGTCCCGGCGGCTATCTGTGGGATGCGGCCAGCTGGGACCCAGAGTGTGTCGCGGGTGGGATTAGGGTGTGCCTAGGCACACCTGGCACACCCCGTGCGCACGCCTATGGCCTTCATGCGTATATATATTGCCCAGGCCAATCCCCTGGTGGAGATAGGGGGTTCATTTGAACCCTGATATCTCCAGGCATCTAGTGGGTCATGGAGGGTGTCAATCGAAAGGCCTGAGCATGGCCTTTCGAATGATACCCAACATGACCAGGTATAAAGTAAAAAAATAAAAAATAAAATAAAAACATGTATTTTTTTTTGTGTGTTATTTTTATTAATGCAGCAATATTGTTCACATTGCAATTATAATGTGAACGATGATGCACTAATGATTTTTTTCTATGGGGTGCATTTGCTATAAATCACGTAATTCCCCCCACAAAATGTAACTAGTCCCCATTTCTAATTTTTGTACAAGCTCACCCCATAGAAAACATAACCGCAAACGCTCATGTGCTAAAATGTGAAAAAAAACAACACTTTACACACTGCAGAGTAAAAATTCAATTTTTATTGCATTTTTTTCATAATATACAGCCAGGACAGGACGTATACATATAAAAATGATATATTATGAATCTGCGGAGTCTGCCGGAAAGAACGATATCTAAGGCTAGGGTCAGACTAACGCATTTTTCACGTTGTCCGTGAAAATGTGCGTTCGAAGAATGGACGTATTTTTTCACGGAATACGCAATAGCGGTCATACTATGCGCAGTTTCATCCGTGATTTTGTACGGATCATCAATAAAACACTTCTTGCATCTGGACGTTATGTTGGCCGGACATTAGCAGCGTCTGATGTCTCCAAATCACGCACACACGCCGCTAGCGGACGCAGCGCACTCTGTACGTCAGTACTAGTGGTTTAACGTTCTCGAAAAATGCGTTCATTTTCCACTTGCGTTGCGCAGCCGGACTTTTGTGCGACCGTACTTCGTATATTGGCCGTCATTGCCCGGCATCTGCTGCTAGCACGGCCGTGATTAAGTGCGCCAGAACGCGCGTTCGCACTGCCTCAGTCTGACCCTAGCCTTACATGTCAGTCATTTAACAAAATGTGGCTTAAAAATTGCATTTAAACATGATGAGCGAAAGCGGTAAAAATGTGCTGAGCACACAGCGGTGAAATACAGCATATTAGAAGTTTTAGGAGGGAAATTAACACTTCTCAAATCTCAATCAGAAGCAGACACCACCCCACCCCCTCACCCTCAGTATAGTCTACAATGTATCAAATTGATTAGACCAGACTAAAACATCTGTTGTTGTTATGACGTTTGAAAAACACAGGTCATTTAGAGTTGAGAATCTTTGGATGTACACATTAGTTTTTAATTCAATATCTAATAAACCGTTGCTTATAATAGTCTGCAGTAAAGAGTCTCTTTATTTCTAGATTTTTTTGTATTTTTTTAAGCATTTTCTATACTTTTTCAAAATTTCTTTTTTTTCCGAACTCGAACCGAACACACCCAAAAAGTTCTAAGTTCACGAACTTTCGAACATCCAAAGTTCGGGTCAAAGTCCAAACTGTCCGAACCGAACAGCTCATCCCTAGTTGTGTATAGAGATGCTGTGTATAGAGATGCTGATGGGGTTGTGTATAGAGATGCTGTGTGGCTGTGTATAGAGATGCTGATGGGGTTGTGTATAGAGATGCTGATGGGGTTGTGTATAGAGATGCTGTGAGGCTGTATATAGAGATGCTGTGTATAGAGATGCTGATGGGGCTGTTTATAGAGATGCTGTGAGGTTGTGTATAGAGATACTGTGAAGTTGTTTATAGAGATGCTGATGGGACTGTGTATAGAGATGCCTTGCGGCGCGGAAGTGTTGTCTAGCTCTGGTGGGGGCCGCCATCTTAGATGGCGGCTCCACCCCCGGGTCCCCCCTCACTGCCTGACGTCCTCACGCATAGCGAGATGACGTCAGATAGCCGGGGAACCCCTAGCTGCCTAGAATCCCCTGGTGGAGATAGGGGTTCATTTGAACCCCGATATCTCCAGGCAGCTAGGGGGTCATGGAGGGTGTCAATCGAAAGGCCTGAGCATGACCTTTCGAATGATACCCAACATGACCAGGTATAAAGTAAAAAAAAAAATCCTGTAATTTTTTTGTGTGTTGTTTTTATTAATGCAGCAATATTGTTCACATTTCAATTATAATGTAAACAATGATGCTGCACTAATGATATTTTTTCTATGGGGTGCATTTGCTATAAATCACATAATTCCCCCCACAAAATGTAACAAGTCCCCATTTCTAATTTTTGTACAAGCGCACCCCAAAAAAAAAACATAACCGCAAACGCTCATGTGTTAAATGTGAAAAAAAACACTTTACACACTGCAGATGATTAAAAATTCAATTTTTATTACATTTTTTGTCATAATATACAGGCAGGACATGACGTATACATATAAAAATGATATATTATGAATCTGCGGAGTCTGCCGGAAAGAACGATATCTAATATGTCTGGGTCATTTAATAAAATGTGGCTTCAAATCGCGTTTAAACATGATAATCGAAAGCGGTAAAAATTAGCTGAGCACACAGCAGTGAAATGCAGCATATCAGAGGAAGATTTAGTAGAGAAATTAACACTTCTCAGAAGCACAGGTGTTGTTTGATACATCTGGAGACAGCACACCCTCAGTATAGTCTACATACATACAATGTATCAAATTCATTAGACCAGTCACCATTCGGGGACTTATGATTTCAGCAGCAACTGCACAATTATTAAAAGGAAGGAGGGGGGAATAAAATTTTAAAAAGGTTATGCTTGAGGATATGATGCAAACAACCTGTCTTTGCTTATAATGTGTATAAAAATGGTATATCTTAAGGCTCTATTCCAAGTCAGCTACTTGGATTTGGAAGTGGGTGCAAAGTGTTAATAGCTTACTCTCAAATGCAAACCGCTCAGCTGCTTTTACATATAAAGCCATACCGTCTGTTGCTGCTCAATGTGTCTGACAGCTTATTGTACATTTATGAGAACAGATCTCCAGAGCTGCACTCAGTTGATTTTGCGTTTCCAAAATCACATTTAAATGTAAGACACTGGCAAAACTGACAGGACAGGAATAGTGATGAGCCGAACACCCCCGTGTTCGGTTCGCATTTGAACTCGAACAATTTCAAAAGTTCGAGTTCGAACGCGAACAAGAACTCAATGCAAGTCAATGGGACTCGAAAGTTCGATTTTTAGAGTGCCCTCCAAGAGGGCATATATGCAAGATATTTGCTATAAAAGGTGTATGGGGGTCCGGGTAGTGCCCTGGGGGACAGGAAACAAAGACAAAAAGTTTTAAAAAAAGGTTTTTAAAGGAACAGTGAGTTTTCCATGAAATAAAGGTTAAGAATAAAAATGAAAAATTCCTTCAAATATCGTGCCTAGGAGGTCCCCATAACCTGCCCGTGAAGTGGCGGATTTCTAGGATGTATAGAAACATTTAAAAACAAAAAAATGACGTTTCAAATAACGGTAAATGGTTTTCCTTTAATCTATTCATAAACAACTGCTTGGGGCGGCAGCCTGTATGAAAAGAGACGTTTTAGGACACGCAGAACAAGTTTAGTGATTTTTTGGGCTAAATTATGGTGAAACTTATGCAGGCTTTGGATGAAAGTAACATTAGGTACTTTAAAATTGGGCCTTTAGTGTCGGCAACAGTGCCGTCACGCCGTAAACCCTCTGTGGTATTGTGGAAGAGTGCAGGGTTGGACCCTGCGGTCCAATATTAAAATGATATGAATCTGGTACAGGCGTCAGTGCAGTGCCTATGGCTGGCAATGAGAGCTGGGAAAAGTGGCAAAACAAAGCAGGACTACTGACTATAGCAGGATGGAGGCTGTAGGTTCTCAAAGACCCCTCATTAGGTAAAACATACCTTTATTCAATGTAATATGGGTGGCATGTGTTAAACACACTTATCCTGGTGTAACGCTTACATATCATATTTCGTTCATTTATTGATTTGGGTTTTCGGTTTTTCGTCCATGTTAGTTTCATATTTTGGTGTTTTCATGGTCTGAGGACTATACACTTTTCGTATTTTTGGAATTTTGTTCCATTGTGCATTCAGCAATTATGTTAGTTATTTTCATATCTTTTTTTGTTCGAAATTTTGGATCGGCCCGAAAACAACGTAAATGCAAATCTTGGATGAAATCAAATTTGTTACCAACAAAATGCACATTTCTATCAGGTATACCACTCACAGGGTTATTCACAGACTAACTGTGCTCTTTCGTTAGCTGCACTCCAGGGAATCAAATTCCCCGACATTGCGGTGAATTCACCGCAGGGTCCCTGAAGCGCAGGCAAAATCTGCCAACTGCATCTGGAAATCTGCCCATTCGCCGCAAAACCGCTGCTTCGAACGTAAAAACTGACGCAAAACCACAGAAAAACCCGAACACATCTGAAAAAAGCTGACGATCCGCCAAACAGAGCACAGACAAGCTGCCGGAAAGAGCCGACAAACCGATGAACGGGGTAAAAAAAAAATCAACAACAAAACGACTACAACTTTTAAAATTTTGAAACTTATTCTCTTTATTCGCTGGTACAGACACAGCACTCCAACTCAGGAAACTGACAACAACTACTGGCTGAAAATGTCTGGAATTAACAAATAAGTTATTTTAAAAAAAAATCTGAATTGTTTTGCCAAAAAATGTCTAAAATATCCTAAAAAAAATATTTTTTTACTGCAGATTAATATAATAAATGGTTTAATAGATATTTAATAAAAACAGGAATATTTTTAACATTGAAACCTATTGGATTTGTGTGATTATCCTGCTGAATGAAAGCCCCGAAAATCAGGGCATTTCACTGACATTTCTCTGCTGTTCAGTGTTCTCTGAATAGGTTAACCATTGCTTCTCTATGGGTAGTTCAGCCGTTGAACAGGTGCCATATTTCACTGGCAATTCGACAAAAGTTGGCAAACTGCCTGCTTTGTGAAAAGCCAAATGGACACAAAATTGCACCATAGGGGGAAATTTACTGTTAGTTGCAATTTCGGAGCCAGTTCGGCTCTATGAATAACTTGTCAGTATTTTCCAAAATAGATTTTGAATATTAAGGGTTATAATATTTAATATGTGGGTAAAAGCTTCTTCATCCAACGAGAAATCTGACTGCCATTCTGGGGTCAAGAAGGAATTTTTTCCCAGTTTGTTGCATATTGGCAAGCATTTCAGACTGGGTTTTTTGCCTTCTTTTGGATCAACAGCAGTAGGTGATGTGGGAGAAGCTGAACCGGATGGACACATGTCTTTTTTCAGCCTAACTATGTAAAAAAATATATTATAGTAAGTTACACACCAAGTGTAAAAATTGGTGATGGTTTTAGATGCTGCTGACCTTTTTGTGGAGATTGTTCTTCAATCGGAGTGTTTTGACCAGTACTTGAACCTGGAAAAAAACCATTAGAAATACATTTAGTTTCTTACATATTAGAAACCCGCGCCACAGCGCAGCCACCTGTTATAAAACTGTCTGAAACATCACCAGTGGGCCCATGCTGTCTCTTTATATTAGGGCTGTTGAGTCCCAGCCCCTCAGAAGTTTCTGACCTACAACTCCCATGTTTCTCAGGCCATCTATTGCATTGACAGAATTCTGTGAATTGTATCTGTAGTAGATCAGTGTTATACTTATCTACCACTACAGGGCATAGTTGTTTGTGTTACCTGTTTTCTGTTAATGTAAATAGTGTTTCTGGGTCAGAGGTTGTTGTTGTCAGTTTCCTGAGTCGGGATGAGCCGAACACCCACGTGTTCGGTTCGCATTCGAACTCTAACAATTTCAAAAGTTCGAGTTCGAACGCGAACACGATTCGAACTCAATGCAAGTCAATGGGACTCAAACGTTCGATTTTTAGAGTGCCCTCCAAGAGGGCATATATGTAAGATATTTGCCATAAAAGGTGTATGGGGGTCCGGATAGGAACAGGAAACAAGGAAAAAAGTTAAAAAAACATTTTTAAAGGAAAAGTGATTTTTCCATGAAATAAAGGTTAAGAATAAAAACAAAAATTCCTTCAAATATCGTGCCTAGGAGGTCCCCATTACCTTCCCGTGAAGTGGCGGATTTGTAGGATGTATAGAAACATTTAAAAAGAAAAAATTACATTTCAAATGACGGTAAATGTTTTTCCTTCAATCTATTAATAAACAACTGCTTGGGGCGGCAGCCTGTATGAAAAGAGGAGATGTTTTAGGACATGCAGAACAATTTTCGTGATTTTTTGGCTAAATTATGGTGAAACTTATGCAGGCTTTGGAAGAAAGTAACAACAGGTGCATTAAAATTGGACCTTTGGTGCCAGCTAGTGCCTTCACACCGTAACCCCTCTGGGGTATTGTGGAAGAGTGCAGGGGTGGACCCTACAGTCAAATTTTAAAATGATATGAATCTGGTACACGTGTCAGTGCACCCAAATATTGGGCCTTTGGTGCCAGCTAGTGCCTTCACACCGTAACCCCTCTGAGGTATTGTGGAACCGATATCCCCAAACGTGATTGGACAGAAACCAAACAGCGAACGATCAACCCAGCAACCAGCATTGGGTTAAATCACTAAAATAAACAAACAACGTAAAATGCACAATAGAGAGAGAGTAGTCAAAAGCCAAGCCGGGTCAAATAACAGGAGCAGGAATCTCATACAAAGCAGGGTCGTCAACAGTAAATTCAAATTAATTCAATAAGTAGCAGTGCGTGAAATGAACTCCACAACAGGGCGATGAGGCAACTCCTAGAGCCCTGGTTCAAAGCCTGTGGCTCCTGGTAACCACACCTGACCCCGCCCCCTCAGATGCCAATCTGCCAGCAGAAAGTGCTTGCCCCCGACCAGCCAGCGGTCCCCCTTCTTGCCCAGACCCCCCAGGGGTCACAGCGGGTTCTGAGGATGTAACAGGTACACGCATCAGTGCACCCAAATATTGGGCCTTTGGTGCCAGCTAGTGCCTTCACACTGTAACCCCTCTGAGGTATTGTGGAAGAGTGCAGGGGTGGACCCTGCAGTCAAATATTAAAATGATATGAATCTGGTACACATGTCAGTGCACCCAAATATTGGGCCTTTGGTGCCAGCTAGTGCCTTCACACTGTAACCCCTCTGAGGTATTGTGGAAGATTGCAGTGGTGGATGTTTTGGTAATGCAGAAGAGATCCCCAATCTATTCAGTTACATCAGCATCAGGGATTGATAGCTGCTGATCCAGGACTGATTCATTTTTATAAATATCAGCCGGTCTACAGAGTCGGTGGACAGATGCACTCTTTTGTCTGTGACAAAACCTCCAGCGGCACTGAATGTCCTTTCAGAAAGCACGCTGGATGAACGGCAACCTAGTAGCTCCATAGCATATTGGCTAAATTCTGGCCAGTGATCCAATCTCAACACCCAGTAAGCCAGTGGATCATCTGCTGGAAAGTATCCAGGTCTGCCCTTGCCCCTAGATATTCCTGCACTATATGGTGAAGACGCTGGCAATGGGTGCCTACATTTGACGTCCCAGGGCATCGTGGACTAAAAAAAATGCAAAGGGCATCAGTCAAGCGGCCCCCTTCACCGCTCTTCCTCTGATGAACAGCAGCCTCAGAAGCACCTGTGTCATCACTTGGTAACCTACCAGTGCCTGGAAAGGTGTTACACAAGTGTCGCTTTAGAGCGTCCTCAAGTTGTTTCATCCTGTGCTCCCTCTGTGAGGGCAGGATGAGCTCTGCAACCTTACCCTTGTATCGTGGATCAAGAATTCTTGCCAACCAGTAATGATCCCTCTCCTTGATAGCACGAATCCTGGGGTCCTTTAGCAGGCTTTGCAGGATAAGGGAGCCCATGCAGCGTAGGTTGGAGGTGGCATTAGCTTCTGAGTGTTCCTGGTCGCTGAGGATGACCGTATCGTACACTACCTCCTCCCAGCCACGTACTAGTCCTTGGGTTTCTGGGGACACAAAACCCTCCCTTGAGGAATCCCCACCTTCAATGCCCCCACAACTTAAATATTCCTCCTCCTCCTCAACCTCCTCCTGTCTGATCTGAGGACCCGCAGGAATGCTGTCTGCGTAAAGACTGGGGCCTTGAGAGCTAGGGAAGGCCTCCTCCTCCTCCCGCTGCTCTGCCTCTACTGCCACATCTATAATTCCCCGCAGAGTGCGCTCCAGCAGGAACACTAAAGGAATTGTGTCACTGATGCATGCACTGTCCCTGCTCACCATCCTTGTTGCCTCCTCAAATGGTGACAGTACAGTGCATGCATCCTTGATCATCAGCCACTGCGGGCGGGGGAAACAAGTTGACCTGAACCTGTCCTTGTGCCATACTCACACAGGTACTCATTGATGGCCCTCTGCTGCATGTGCAGGCGCTGCAGCATTGCCAATGTCGAGTTCCACCTGGTGGGCATGTCACAGATCAGATGGTTTGTGGGAATGCGGAGAGAAGGTTGCTGCCATTATCACAGACGACCATTCCCAGCTCAAGCTGGCGTGGTGTTAACCATTTCTGCACCTGCCCCTGCAGAGCTAACAGAATTTCTGTCCCGGTGCGGCTCCTGACCCCTAAACAAACCAGCTCAAGCACAGTATGGCATCTTTTTGCTTGAGCCATTGCGTAGCCCCTGCCACGCGTCAGTTTAACTGCCACTTCGCCAGAGACAGAGAAGGAGGAGGAGGAAGAGGTGGTGGAGCAGACAGACCTCATATAAGCAGCTTTCTGGAGGCGTGGTGGATGAGCAAGCTCCAGCACAGAGCACCGTCCTGGATCCCTCCCAGCTGCAATCAGAGTTACCCAGTGTGCCGTGAAGGAAATGTAACGGCCCTGTCCATGCTTGCTGGACCACATGTCTAAAGTAATGTGCACCTTGCTGCTGACTGCCTTTCCCAATGACTCCATAACATTGTCTTCCACCTGCTGTTATAGTGCTGGAATGGCTTTCCGTGAAAAGAAATGGTGTTTTGGAACCTGCCACAGGTTCAGCACATGGTACAGCACATTCGGCAAATTCACGGAAGGAAGCAGAGTCCACCAGCTGGAAAGGCAGCAGCTGTAATGCGAGTAATTTTGCCAAGCTGGCATTTAGACGCTGTGCTTGGGGATGGTTGGGACTATATTTTTTCTTACACTGCAGCAGCTGGGGCAACGAAATCTGACTGCGTAAATCTTCAGCTGATGGGATGCTGTCACATTCTGAGGAAGGACCTGGTACACCCATTACTGTAGCATCATCCCTGTCAGTGGAGGTTGTAGACAATGACATGGCAAGACATATTGGCCCCTATTACTTTCTTCGCTCAAATGCGCTCACGCAGTGCAATTTTTCTTGCGCACCGCAAAATGCATTATCGCGCAAAAATTAATGCAGTATTACGATCCGAGTGCATTTTTTCAGCCTTCAAGTTTTGTCGTGCGCAAATCCGACGCGCAAAGCCGGGCGCAAATGAACGTTGCGTGCAGGAATCGGTGGGCGGACTGCTTTTTCACGGGATTCAGCCAATCAGAATTAAGAACCAGCATTTTCTAGGTTTCGGTTGTTGCGCCTGTCAAAGTCAATCTGCGTATATGTGCTGCAACAAAAATAAAAAATTATACAATTTATTAATTTTATTGTTTGGGTATGTGTAGAATGTGTAACTGTACTGTGCTGTATTTTTTTTTGTGCAGGTTCATTTCGTTTCGGCCAAAACATTCAGATTGTAAGTTAACACCAGGTTTTCAAAGACGTTACAATACTTCGCACAAACGTCGTTCGTAATACGACGTTCCACGCAAATGGTTTTGTCCTCACGCAAAAGCATACTTGCGTGCACGCAAATGCGCTGCGCGAGGATTGTAATAGGGGCCATAGTGGGGGTAGAGACAGAGGAGGAGGAGGACCTATGCAAAGTGTTGTGCCAACGGGATGCGTAGCAGGTGATCATATGTCGCCTCAAGCACGTGGTACCCAAGTGTCCGATGTCTTTCCCACGCTTGATCCTCTTCCGACATAGCTTACAAATAGCAACGCTGCAGTCTGCTGCACATGTCATGAAGAACTCCCAGACAGCAGACTTCCTGGACGTATGCTGCGAGACAACAGCGCTCTGCACCTGAGCAGCTCTGACATCTGATGCCTTGGACTGGCTACATTTGCTCATAGAGGACGTTGTGCCTCGTTTTTGTTGTGCCTACTCCTCCTCACTTGACTCCTCTGTTCGATCAGCCACCCAGGTGGAGTCAGTGACCTCATCTTCGTCATCACCCTCTATCTCCTCGTCACTGGAGCCAACTTGGCAGTATGCTGCAGCTGCTGGGGGAACATGAGTGCCAGTTATTTGTGTGTCACTGACACCCCCTCCCTCTAGGTTGATTATACTCCCTTCCTCAACCTCAGAGTTTGAATCAGAGCACTGGAGTTGCTGCGCATCCTCAAGCAGCAGGTCACTGTCATTGTTGTCAAACAATTCAGCTGACTCCTCCATGTATGGTGGTGAGGCTATGGCAGGAGTAGCTGTGGACAAGGAGGCTGCATTAGATGCTTTGGCAGCTGAGGCGGACTGTAAACACTACAAGCCTGGCTGGCAAAGGACTCGGAGGATGAGGATGGCCTGGTTAGCCAATCCTGCAATTCCTCTGTATGTTGCTGCTGCTTAAGACGGCCAGCACCGTTAGAAAGGACAAGCGTGCCCCTGCAGAGGATGCACCACATCCACGACGAACAGGGACACAGCCTTC
>RXON01004075.1:0-83687 GCA_009667805.1 Leptobrachium leishanense | reverse complement strand
CCTCAGATTTATCAAATTTAAAAGCTTTAAATGCCTTCTTTTTATTTTTCATTTCCTTAGTTACCTTCCTACTAAGCCACATTGGTTTCAGTCTGTTTCTTTTATATTTATTAACCAGTGGAATATATTGTGACGTCTACTTTTCTAGTGTTAGTTTAAAGATATTCCACTTATCCTCAGTGTTTTTCCCGTGAAAGAGTTTCTGCCAGTCAATGACATTGAGAGCTTCCTTTATTTTAATAAAGTTGGCCTTTTTAAAATTATATATTTTAGCATGCCCCTTATGAATGTGTTTTTTTGAGTTTATTTCAAAGTCACCATATTATGGTCGCTATTTCCCAACTTTCCTTTACATTAATATTTGAGAAAAGATCCACATTATGTTTATAACCAAGTCCAGACAGTTATCCTCTCTAGTTGGTGTTTCTACCAGTTGTGACATGAAGGTATCATTTAAAATGTTCAGGAACCGGATTCCCTTTGCTGAATTACTAGTCCCACTATCCCAATTAATGTCCGGGTAATTAAAATCTCCAATAATTAAAGTGCTACCGTGATCTGCAGCCTTCCTAATTTGCTCTATCAGTTGTTCTTCCTCATCATTATCTATATTAGGTGTTTATAGCATATGCCAACCAATAGTTGACTTCCCTGTTTATTCCCCAAGGAAATATTTACCCATAAGGATTCCACATTTCCCTCATCGCTTTCCAGTTGTGTAATATTAGGCTTTAAATCCTGATTTACATATAAACACACTCCACCCCCTTTCTTATGTTTCCTATCCCTTCTAAACAATGTATAACCGTTTAAGTTTACAGCCCAGTCATGCGTTTGTCCCACACGTTTCTGTTATTCCTATTATGTCGTATTGCTTAGTGTATGCTATTACCTCTAGTCCCCCATCTTTTATTGAGGCTCCTTGCATTAGCGAGCATACATTTAATGTTGTCTCTACCCACACATGCTGAATGCGACTTTACATTACATGCCTCCACTGTTCTGACATTACCCATCCCCCCGGCTCCACCCCCCTTAGTCTGAACTGAAACCCTCCGCTATCTGCTCTGTCTCCATTTTGTAAGATACTGTATCCCTCCCCCTTCCACTAGTTTAAAGTCTCCTCCAACCTTTTAACCATCCTCTCCCCTAGCACAGCAGACCCTCTTCCATTCAGGTGCAATCTATCACAACTATACAGATTGTACCCAGTGCAAAATGAGCCCAGTGCTCTAAAAACCCAAAGCCCTCCTTCCTGCACCAAGCTTTAAGCCACGCATTGACCTCCCTAATCTCCCGCTGCCTTTCCACTGTAGCACGTGGCACAGGTAGGATCTCAGAAAATACTACCTGGAGGACCTCTTCTTCAATTAACTTCCTAATTCCCTGAAATCATTCTTCAGGTCCTTCCATCTTCCGCTTACTTTGTCATTGGTACCAATATGGACCATGACAGCTGGGTCATCTCCAGCCCCTCCCAATAATCTATCAACTCTGTCAACCACATGCCTAACACGGGCACCCGGCAGACAGCAAACTGTCCGGTTAAGGCGATCAGCGCGACAGATTACCCTGTCTACTCTCTTAATAATAGAGTCCCCTACCACCACAACCTGTCTAGGCTTACTTGCCCTCTTTATCCCTCCCTTACTTGTGGGCTGATCCCCCGGCTGTTAGAGGAGCAGCCTCCTCCAGTACTGCTACACCTGAGCTGCTGCACCCAACATCTTCGCTCAAGGGGCAAATCTGTTGGTGTGCGCAAGATCAGGACTAGCCAACCTTTTCCTCTTCCCTCCCCCCCTGCTACCACGTGTCACTGACACCCAGCTACCAACCTGTTCCCTGGTTAACTCCACTCCTCCCACATCCCTAGATTCCTCAACTATATTTTGCTCCGTGAGAAGCAGGCTCCTTTCAAGATTGTCAATCTGCCTCAGTGTTACGATTTGCCCTTCCAGATCTCCAATGTGAGCTTCCAGAAGAGCTACACGTTCACACTTGCTACAGAGATATGGACCCTGGAAGGAGTCCTCCAGACATGCATACATGCAGCAGGATGTGCACTGGGTCAAACCTTCAAGCTTGCTAACACTCATACCCACAAGATAACAAATATATAAACAACAATTGATACCTGTTATTTGAACTCCTGTTTTTAACTCCACTTGAAAATAGCCCACTTAAAAAGTAGACCACCTCAAGCCCTTGTGACATACATCTATGAGACATACAAGTATTTTGTGAGGTAGGCACATCCATATCGTTGGGTGTCTTGCCCAAGTACACTCACTGGTGGCGTCTTCTGGGTGGGATCGGGTCGGCTTTCCATAATTGTAGCGATGATCAGCGACCTGCTGTTTAGGTTGAACCCGCTTCTCGTAAAGTCGAGACTTCTCCACAGTTGTACCGGTGGGATGTGCCGAATGGGACCTTGAGTTGCTTCTCCACGATTGAAGGGTAGAGATGTTACCACTGGACTCCACAGCCTATATTGGGTTCTATTACAATCCTAACGCAAATGTTAATGCTTACTTGATTGAGCATTAACGTTTGCTGTGGTATTTACCGCATATTACAATCCAAACGGGTTAAAAAACCCGTTTGCGTTTGGTACCTTGCGCAGCGCTGCACGAGGTTACTGTACTTTGTGCTCCCTATGTTTAACATGGGGAGCGCAAAGTGTTAATCAGCACTGGTATTACAATGTCCCAGCGCTGATTAACGCCTGGCTCTGGTCAGCGCAAAGTTAACCAGAGCCAGGACTTGGTGTTAACAGATTCCGCTTCTGCAGAATCCGTTAAGATCAGCTGTAAAAATAAAAAAACAGATTGCATACTCACCCTGTGTCCCGCGGCTCCAATCGCCTCCTCCGGCCGGCGGGAGCAGGGAAAGACTTTGGGAAAAAGTCCCCCCAGCCTCTCCCTGCGTATCCCTACACCGACCAGCGATGCGAGATCCGGCTGGTCATGTGACCGGCAGGGAGGAACACAATGGAGTCCTATGGACTCCAACGAGTGGATGGAAGAGCGTAATAGTGCCCATTGTGTGTTAGGCAAATATGTACCTTTAGGTGTCTTGCCCAAGGACACTTACTGGAGAGGTGCTCTGGCCGGGATTCGAACCTGTGTCTCCACAGTTATAGAGCAGTGATGTTACCCTCTACTCCATCCAGCCAGTAAAATGCACAAAGGGAAATGGACTACAGTAGCCCCAGCTTTTTGGCTATATTAGTCTTCTTCCTTGGAGTATAGAACCAATGTATCTATTCTGATTTATTTACATCCCATAGTCTATCAAGCAATTAAAATCAGTGACCTCATAGAAAGGCTCTCCAAGGAACATGCATGTACTGATACTAAATGCTTTAGTAGGCTGCAATTCATCCTGATTCCGAATGAAAAGATTAAAAAAAAAACTAAATTAATATTAATATACAGAAGTCGATCAATGCTATCCTGGACTACCTGGTGTAATTGTCTTTTTTCCATCTGCACCATCTTCCAATTTTTCTCATGGGAGTAACTGCATTATCAACAGGTAAAACAATCATGATCAATATATTTCGCAAGGTATCTTTCACAAAGAATCAATAGAAGTTGTGAAAAAAGTTGGATTCGTAATAACAAAAAATATGGCCCTATTCCCTACTTGACGCTAAAATGGGGACGCTAACAGGGAAAACCTGGGCCTACAGGTTCCCCGTAACGTCCCCAATTTAGCACCATTTTCTGGGGCAGGCGCTAATTCAGCAGCCTTCCCTGGAACCCAGTGCTACCCTTGGTGATACTCGAGGTTGCGCATCTGCGGCACTGCAAGTATCACCTCCTGGAGTCGATAGGACTCCATGGAGAATTGCGCTGTCGGCCCATGAGCCCTGCGCAATCTCGCTTTCGCGGAGTGATCAAGGAGGGAGACTGGGGACTTTTTGTGCCTGTCTCACTCTGCTCCTGGTGGCCAGACCTTTGGACTTTGTAATACCTTACTTATCCTAATGCTAATTACTGTTTGCTCTCCCCATGTAAAGTATAGGGTGTGAAAAATATATTATTCAATTTGTTATATATATATATATACATACCAGTTGCATAAACCTTATCTCTGCTAGAAAGCCATAGTTTGGCATAGCATTGATTTTAGGGTTCTGTGTAATAACAGACCCAGGATGCATAAAAGCGAGACAGGGGTCATTTGCATATCCTACCCAGAGTTCCTTGCTGCACATGGGGAGTGTAGCAGAGGAGCTCTGGGATGCAATTCTTTGAATTGCTATGATGCAAGTGGCTTCTTCAATAATAAACAAACTAATTATAGCATGGAGGCTTTTTATCTCGCTTTTTGTCTTCCACCACAACCCTTGTAAGTATATATGTAGATATATAAACTAATACTGATTAGTTGCATTTGCTGATAGGGTTTAAATTACTATTACAGATGGTTACAGGAGACAAATGGGGCATTTAGAAACTCACATTTTTAGGCTCATAAAGAATGGGCAACTTGAAACTGTTCTTTTAGATAGCTGGGGGCAGGTAATTAGAGCTTCTCAACATTCCTGAACACAGATGGCATCTATCAGTGAACCACAGGAAGTCACACACATGTGTTAAGTATCAGTCTTTCAAGAGAGACACAAAGAAGTTCTTCCCGCTCAGATATAAAACACTACAATTTTTCCTATAGGATATTGTGCATCACGTGTGGTTCCTAAAACCAATAGTAACTATCATATAAAAGAAAATCGAAATGTTTTTTAGCCACCAATTCCTGAAGAACCACCTTGAAAGCTCCAGCATGGTAACATCTGCCATGCAAACGCATTACCTCTGAAAAAGGAGTTTTGAGCTGTGCAGCGATCATCAAAGAACTTTATATCTTGCCATAAGTATTGCAGCTCTGAATTGGTCCTGTAACTTTTATTTTTATTCTACATACAGACTGCTAAGAATCGAAGTGTCGATTGTATAAATAAATATACAGCTTTCTACAAAAGCAATTTGAATGTATTCTTCTGTATCCTGCCGTGAAAAGTATACATCAATATCTTTGGAAGAGACCCAGAGACAGGAATCCTTCAGGGTGCGCAAAGTACAGTAAGCTAGCGCAATCACCGATGCCCTATTTTTCCCCCAATTAGCAATACGGTTGTAATGTGGGAGGTGTGTGTGTTAAAATAATTTATCCTGACGTTAACGTTTACTCACTTGAACGCTACAGTTAGCGATCACTAGGGAATAGGGCTCTTAGTTTGCACAAACATATTACATTTCTTTTTTACCAAAAAGAAAAAAAAAACTGGTGAAGACCCAGTGAAACACAATATAGCATGAGAAAGTCTGAACACATGAACTCAAATAACTAATTAAGCCCTAATTAACCCCATAATTACATGACAAACCATTATGTTATTCTCAAAAATGTATATTAAGCCAATTAATATGGAACACCTAAAATATACATATAGCACTCAACCCCGTAAATACGTTTGCAACATTTAATTCCTGATTTGTTCAAAGGTTTCTCTCCCCAGCTTTGAATCTAACATCCCACATTGAGTCAAATGCTCACTAGCACATACAGTACCTGAAGGCTTTCTGTCTTCCCCATACATCAAAGCTGTAAAGTAATATTCAATATGCATTTACATTACAGCAGTTACACCTGGTTTTGTGTGTGTACCTGGGCCTTGATGCTGGAGATCAGATCACTGATTGCTTTGAAACAAAAGAAAACAACCCTGCAAAAATGTGAATAAATTTACTTAAAATGTGCAAAATTAAATAAATTTGTGGTCATGACGACAGAAAAACACTACCTTCTGTTTTATACAAACTCCACTAATTCAATTTGAAAATGAATTCCTTTAGTGCATGTCATGTTTGGTGTGGGTCATGTCGGGTGAATTTGGAATGTTTCATTCTAAGTTATTGTTTTATTGTTCCTCGCTGACTCAGATTTGCAGAGCTTCACCTTCTGTAGAACAAAGATATTGGATTTTCATGTCCATATGAAATTGTTTCCATCCATATAAACCTTTGATTGACTTATCCAGCACCATTTGAAAATTTTAAGCAACCTTCACTTCAGGTTTTTCATCTTTATCATGTAGTCATTTGGCATGCTACAATAAATGTCTTTTTTTAGTATTTTCTTCTGAATTTTTATTGGAATTGCTTGGTTTCCTTGTAAACCAATTTTAACTCTATGTCCTTGAAATGACAGCTTGTTCTGGTATGTGAATGTAATACAACATTCTTTTGCACTGTCAGGTCTCCAATACCACTACTGGCTGTGCTGCTCCTGTTATACATATTAAACATGTATAAATGTCTCTTATACGGGTCTCTTTATTGGAGGACAAGGTCCGACAGCTCCGTCATGTCTTCCCTCTCCAGTGGTCCAACACTAAACTCAAATACTTTGGAATTTGGCTCACTGTTAATCACACACATCTATACCGTGAGAATTTTATCCCCATCCTGTTTGCTTTTCAGCGGGATCTGAAGACTTGGAACTTCACTCACATTTCCTGGTTTGGGAGGGTCGTAATCGTAACGAATTCTGCTCCCATGATTATTATATCTCTTTCAAACTATCACAATCTCCTTACCCCCGACATTCTTTATCACTCTTCGTACTTTCCTCTTTAACCCCTTAGTGACCTGGCGGTTTTACACAAATCCGTCCTTTAGTGACCGCTGCTGTTTTTACGTTTCTGCGCTGTTCGTGTTTAGGTCAAATTTTCCTCTTACTCGTTTCTATAACCCACACATATTATACACCGTTTTTCCCGCCATTAAATGGACTTTCTAAAAATACCATTATTTCCATCATATCCTATAATTTACTATATAAAAATATGAAATATGATGAAAAGAGTTTAAAACACACTTTTTCGTAATTGAATCCCCAGAATCTACAACAGCCAAAAAATACCCCAGTTCACCTATGTGCGCTGAGCTCAATATGACTTTTTTGCTCATTATTTTTAGATGACAGCCTAGGTCCTATTTAACTAAACCCCCCAGACAAAAGTTTTTAAATTATAATAATTATTATAATTTTTTTATTTTATTATTATTATTTTTTTAGCTTTTTTTTTACACCAAACCTAGTCATGGTCAGGCCTTTCCAATGATGTCCAACATGACCCTCTAGCTGCCACGGATCGGGAGATAATGGGATCCAAAGGATCCCCCTATCTCCCCTTGGCAGCTAGGGGGTTAACTGGCCCACTGATATCCTCACACTTATGGTGGGGATGCCAGTGGGTGGGGGGGGGGTAACCTGGAGGCTTGGCTGACATCCAAAATGTCAGCCACCTCCAGGTTTAAATCGCGACTCAGTGCCGATTGGCGCCGAGTCACAATCTGGCAGCAAAACTGTTAACTTTATAAACCGGAGAAACTCTCCCTTTTCCAGTGGTGTAAAAAGCAAGTTTCTAGGTGCCATGGTTGGAGAGATAGAGGGCTCCAAAGATTTACAATGCAGCGTGGTGATGTCATTGTGCTCGCCGGCCCCTCTAAAGCAGAGACGCAGGCTTCCTCCCTGCCAGAACTCAATTGGAGGTAAATATCGGACGGGAGGGATGTTAGGAGCCGCTGACGTACTATGTAGGTCCGCAGGTCTAAGGGAGACCCGTGGGCAGGACGTACATGGTACATCAGCGGTCATTAAGGGGTTAAGAATGTACGGAGGGGCAGATGGCCTTGACTACTCTTTTCTTCACTGACTAAACCTAAACTTCAAGGTGGGATGACAGTCCCAGATTTCATACTGTATCACCGGGCTTGTCATCTTCTATGGGTGTTGGAATGGGCAAAGGAGGGAGTGAAAAAATTGTGGAAGGTAAAAGACTAACAGGGTTATTCAAAGAGATCCGAATGGCTGGAGAAAGGGAACCGAATGCTGAAAATCAGCGTTCGGTTACCTTTCTTGGCCATTCAGCTATTCAGAGAGCAGGCAATACGCCAAATCCTGGCGAATTGCCTGCACATTCGGTGCCTGTTCGGTGCCTGTTCGAGGGCAGTGAAATCCCCATAAAAAAGCACTGCTTCGGCTATTCAGAGAACACAAACCAGCAGTGAAAGGTTCCCGAAATGCCCTGTTATTCGGTGGTTTCATGCAGCAGGTTTATTCAGGCGAATCCCATAGGCTTCAATGTTAAAAATATTCCAGTTTTAATTAAATATATATTAAACCGTTCATTATAAAATTCTGCAGTAAAGAGTCTCTTTATTTATATATTTTTTTGGATATTTTAAGCATTTTTCGTGATTTTTTTTAAAAAAAAAAGTTAGATTTTTTTGTTTAACTTTACTTATTTTTTCTGTAACAGCCCTTTTTATTATCATTCTTTGGACCTCATATGTAAATTTCAGACATTTTCGCTCAGTAGTCTCTTTGCAAACAGCGTTTCACTTTTCAATCATTCATGCAAACTGTTTTCCTAATTTAATTACTGCCTTCGTCTGCGGTGTCGGCTTTTTCCGGAGGCTTCGCTGCATGTGATCGGCTCCTGCTCGGCTTTTTCCGGTGTCTTCGATGGGTTAATCCAGATGTTTTTGCGGGTTTTCAACGTGTATTCGCCGGGTTTTCGCCAGGTTTTCGGCGGGTTTTCGGCAGCTTTTCCCTGTAGTTCAACAGCCCTGTGGTGCTTGCTGAATACACCGCAGGGTCGCCGAAATGGGAAAGCCGATTTGCACCAAATTGAAGAGAACGAAAAGTCACCGAACGTGCGGTGACTTTTCGAATCTCTTTGAATAACCTTGTTTGATTTAGTGCGAATCCACCAAAAATTCAGGCTTTCTTGCGGTTACCAAAGTCACAAGGCTTCCACCTTTCCCAGGGTCTCCCTGTTCCTTCAGGTGATGCTAGACATGTGGCAAAGACGTTTTAGACTTTGTGCCTTCACCACATTCCCTTCCGCTCTGACACCGCTGGTTTACAATAAGGAGTTCCTGCTAGGCACAGATCACCGAGCACTGAGAAGTTCACTACAGGAGGACCACCTGAGGATCTACCACATGATGGGTTATATTACGTTTATGGTGCTAAAACGGGGACGTCAATGGGGAAAACCTGTGCCTGCAGGTTTCCCTGTAGTGTCTACGTTTTAGCAACATATTATGGGGCAGACACTAATTTAGCATCCTGCCCCGAAACGCAGAGCTAACCCTCCTTGACGCTCTTTACCACCGTGAGTATTACCTCCTGGAGTCCATAAGACTCCATGTAGGGTTGTGCTGCTGGGCCACGAGCCCTGCACAATCTCACTCTCGCAATATCATGCAGGGCCATGGAGTGATTCTGGGAGGGAGACTGGGAACTATTTGTCCCCAGTCTCACTCTCCTCCCGGCAGCCAGATGCAGCGGATTGAGCCACCGTTCACACCACGTGATGAGCGGTGAATTTCATATTTTTTGTTAGGGGGGTTTTCGCTGGAGCTGACTGATTCTGCATAAGTGGAAACAGTTAGCACCAGCTTCAGCTTATCTGCGGTTAAGTTATTCGCTACCACATCGGTGCAGTAATTAGCGGCAGGACTTTGTAGTCACGAGTATAGCAGTACGTAGTGATACCTTTTTTATTGGACTAACGTTACATTTAAAAGACTTTGTAATCCTGACGCTAATTACTGATTGCACTCCCCATATTAGGTACAGGGAGTGCAAAGTACAGTTATCTCCCGCAAGCTAGAGCAATCACCAATACGGTAACGGATTTCTTCAACCCGTTAGCGTTCGGAATGTAATATGGGTGACATACATTAAAGTCACTTAACTTAGCGTTAACGCTCACATATCTGAGCGCTAACGCTAGCGTTAAGATTGTAATGGTGTCCGGTGTGTTCAGATGGGATCCGCTCCTTACTGGGCTTGATGCGAGACAGAGCAATCTCTTTCCACCATCAATTTAAATATGCCCAACTAAGCCATTACATTTACTTGATCCCACAACAGCACTTGTTGAAGCGACTGCTGACTGCATTTGACCGACTGTTTGTCCACACTGATCCCCTGTTACACAGTCTCTCCTTGACTTACTCTATGCTCCAGAACTCCTTAGATGTAGAACACTACCATTCAAAGGCAAATGGGAATCTAACAGGGTTATTCAAAGAGATTCGAAAAGTCACCGCACGTTCGGTGACTTTTCGTTCTCTTCAGTTCGGTTCCTTTTGCCGATCCCATTTCGGTGACCCTGCGGTGTATTCAGCAAGCACCACGGGCTCCCCGAATTGCAGGGAAAAGCTGCCGCAAACCCAACGAAAACGAACCGCAAAACCCAGCGAATGCACGCCGAAAAGCCACAAAAACATCTGGATTAACCTGCCGAAAACCACGGAAAAAGCCCGAGCAGGAGCCGATCACAGCCGCCGAAGCAGCCGACACCGCAGACGAGGCAGTGAATAAATTAGCAAAATAGTTTGTGTGAATGTGTGAAAATGAAACGCTGTTTGCAAAGAAACTACTGAGCGAAAATGTCTGAAATTTACACAGGAGGTCCAGGGAATGATAATAAAAAGGGCTGTTACAGAAAAAATAAGTAAACTTAAAAAAAAAAATCGGACTTTTAATTTTTTTTTAGAAAAATGCTTAAAGTATCCTAAAAAATCTATAAATAAAGAGACTCTTTACTGCAGAATTTTATAATGAACGGTTTATTAGATATTGAATTAAAACCGGAATATTTTTAACATTGAAGTCTATGGGATTCTCCTGAATAAACTTGCCGAATTAAACCACCGAATGGCAGGGCATTTAGGGGACCTTTCACTGCTGGTTTGTGTTCTCTGAATAGCCAAAGCATTGCATTTTTATGGGGATTTCACTGCCCTCGAATAGGCACCGAACAGGCACCGTATGTTCAGGCAATTCGCCAGGATTTGGCAAATTGCCTGCTCTCTGGATAGCCGAATGGCCAGGAAAGGTAACCGAACGCTGATTTTCAGCGTTCGGTTACCTTTCTCAAGCAATTCAGATCTCTTTGAATAACCCTGTATGTTAGACCTGACACTGACTGAGGTGCAGTGGAAAACTATTTGCGACTTCTTTCACCATTACTCCATCTCCACTAGAGCTCAGGAGACGGAATATAAAGTCGTTACACTGTGGTATCACACACCTGCAACCTACCTTATCCAGGTTTTACCCTCTGACCTCACAAACTTGTTTGCGTTGTAGCCTGTGAACCATGCTACACATATGGTGGGAATACCCACTGATTTTACCGTTTTGGTCCAGAATCCACGATATCGCATGGGAGTTTTCAGAACCCCCCCACCAGCCTATAGCACAGCTACTATGTTACTGCACCTTGTGGAATACTCCATAATCGCCTATAAAAAAATCTCTATTGATTCGCATATTGAACATTGCAAAAAGTATTATTCTATTATACTGGAAGCGTATTGAACCCCCCCCAATACTTACATTAGGGTTTCCTAGAATGGAAGAACTACACACACTAGAGCAGTTGCAGTTTACTACGACAGACAGGACGGCTCAATAGCAGGCCATCTGGACTAGATGACTACTGGCAACTCCCATTGCATGGTTTAGGACTGTCCTTGACTTGGAAGTGGAAGTGTCATTGTTCTAATAGACCCCTCCACATTTTCCAACCTGGTGAAAAGTGTGAGGGGCCCTCCTCACTTATTGGTTTTGCTACCCTTTGATTAGATAGATGGTAGTGGTGGTTATATTGCATTATATTACATTACATTGTCAGATTACCTTATTTTACTTAATGTTATGTTCAGCCATGTTATCTTGAACTCTGTTAAATGTTGATCAGTGCCCCATATCCTGGGTCATGGTTTTGAATTTGTGGAGCATCTAGGTTTTTAGTTTGACGTTTCATTAGAGTACCTGTGAGTACTCAGTACCTTGTGTTGCTTTTCTGCTTTACATGCCTTTTTTTTCTCTCTACTTATGGAACTGCACGTCCAGCGATTGTATCTTTGAATGCCTGCCAATTTCCCTATAAGAGGACCTACGTCTCCTACTCCTTTGCATATCTGTTCTCCTGTAAAAACGTGCCATAAAACTATAAAATTATATTCACAAAAAAGTCCCTTATACCACTTGTATTGTGCAATTGTTTTATATTCAGGAGAGCAGAGTATTCATGTGTTTTTATTGAACAAAAGGTTAAACTTACAGTCAAAATTTCAGTCTTTGCCCATAATTAACAAGGGAGCCAATATTCGTGGAGGGCACTGTACATTACAAACTTTGACCTTAATATTGTTTTAACGATATTAACCCCATACAGGGTTATTCAAAGAGAATCGAAAAGTCACTGTACGTTTGGTGACTTTTCATTCCCTCCACTTCAGGGCGATTTGGCGATCCCATTTCGCCGACCCTGCGGTGTATTCAGCAAGCACCGCAGGGCCCCCGTAGTGCAGGAAAAACCCACCGAACACCTGCAGAACACTCACCGCACACCTGACTAACACTAACGGAACACTCACCGAAACCTGCAGAAAACAGCTGGATTAACCCTGCCGAACACGCCGGAGAAACCCGACTAGCCACTGATCACAGCGCAGAGCAGCCGCTGGAAAAAACCGACACGCAGACGAATGAGGTGAAAGAAAAAAAACAGTACGCTTGAAAGTTTGAAAATTTAAACGCTGCTTGCAAAAAAACTACTGAATGAAAATGTCTGGAATTTACACATAAGATCCAATGAATGATAATAAAAAGGTCTGTTACAGAAAAATGAAAAAAACATTTAAAAGAAACAAAATGTTGACAAAAAAATCCCAAAAATGCTTAAAGTTCCTAAAAAAATCTAAAAATAAAGAGACTTTTTACAGCAGAATAAAATAATAAACGGTTTATTAGATATTGAATTAAAACTGGAATATTTTTAACATTGAAGCCTATGGGATTCTCCTAAATAAATCTGTCGAATGAAACTACTGAACAGTAGGGCATTTTGGCAACTTTTTCCTGCTGTTCGGTGTTCTCAGAATAGATGAAGCATTGCTTCTCTATGAGGGAGTTCACTGCCCTTGAACAGGCAGTGTACGTGCAGGCAATTTGCCAACATTTGGCGAATTGCCTGCTCTCTGAATAGCCGAATGGCCAGGAAATGTAGCCGTACGCTGAATTTCAGTGTTCGGTTACATTTCAGGGCCAGATCGGCTCTCTTTGAATAACCCTTATAGTGACCAGACGGTTTTACCATTTTCTGTCCGAAAGTACCCATTGCTGTTTTTACATTTCTGCGCTCTTTGTGCTTAGCTCTAATTTTCTTCTTACTCGTTTATGGAACCCACACATATTATATACCATTTTTCTCGCCATTAAATGGACTTTCTAAAGATAACATTATTTTAATCATATCGTATAATTTACTACGAATAAAATTATGAAATATGATGAAAAAAATGAAAAAAACTTTCAAATTTTGACCCCCATATCTACAACCCCCATATCTACAATCGCCAAAACGACCCCGGTTAAACAGTTTCTAAATTTTGTCTTGATCTTAGAAATACCCAATTACATTTACATGGTTTTTGCCTTTGAATCCCTTCACTGCTGAGCCATTTCACCTCTATGTGCTGAGCTTATTTCGACTTTTCTATGCTCATCATGTTTAGAAGCGTATTGAAGTCCTATTTTATTAGACGACCAGACACAATTATTTTTTTTAAAAAAACAACACGTTTATATATTTTTAAAGTTTTTACATTTTTTATTTTATTTTTGTTTCCACCAAAACATAGTCATGTTTGGTATCATGGCCATGATCTGGCCTTTCCAATGATACCAACCATGACCCTCTAAATATATGCACCACTGGGCAGCTAAGGGTTAGTTGCACAACTGAAGTCATCCCGCACATGCGCAACGACATCATTGGGTGGGGGAAGGCCTCGGAGGCTTGGCTGACAAGATGTCAGTCACCTCTGGGACAAGTTGCGATCCGGTGCCGATTGGCGACATACTGCGACCTTTCCAGCGATGCCTCTCTTTTTTTCTAAATTCCCGCCTGTTTGGGAGGGAAAGGGGTCCAAGGACCCTACCCTCTCTTTCAGGCAATCTCCCAGCTGTGCTGGCAGGGGGGTTGGGGGCACATGAAACTGATGTCATCTTGCCCAGCGATGACATCAGTACGACGGTTGGGGTCCCTAAAACCGGAGGTCTGACTTCAAGGAAGTCAGAGCACTGTGGGACCCTGGCCAGACAGATAAGTATAGGGAGGGGGGTTCAAAGCCCCTGACGTTCAGGGTATGTCCTTGGTCCTTAAATGACCCTTTTCTCAGGACGTACCCTGTACTTCATTGGTCCTTATGGGGTTAAAGACACCAGATTTAGGGCTCTATTTTATAGTTGGTGCTAACCTAACTAGAGCTGTTGTAAACATACCAGAGCCAGTATAGTCTATGGAGTTAAACTTAACAACATTTCTGGTTAAGTTAGCACCAACTTGGGAATATTGCCCTTAGGGCCCTATTCCATTCCTGATGCTAACATGGAGACAGTAAGCAGGAAAATCTACAGATTTTCCCTTACCGTTTCCACGTTAACTTCCCATTCTGTGGTTGTGCCATCTCAGCATTTCGCTCTGGGGAAACACAACGCTAAGCTACCCTAATACTCGCGGCAGTGCGCAAGCGCTACTACTGGTATCCGTTCCTGGAGTCCATAGCACTCCATAAAGCCAGGCACTTCCGGGTCTCGAGCTCTACGTGTAGTGCAATGCTGCAGAGTGATCATGGAGGGAGACTAGGAACTATTTGCGGAAAAGGCTCTCTCCCTGTCCTAATCCTTCCCCTTCTCCGTTGTGTTCAAGGTTGGGAACGGACTCACGGTGTTGAAACCTGATAGCTCCTATGAATATTCAGGGGTGATTACGGCCTTTTTTTGGCAAAAGCTTAATGAGTCTGGGTTTAAAACTGGGCTGGCTACAGAGTCTTGGTGCATTTTTCACGATACTTATTACATCGCGTTATGATGTGAGCCTGTTTGTGGAATGCAGCTCTGTTGTTCTCACACTATATAACCACTTGATCCCTAAGTATGTATGTCTAATTGTGTGTTTTTCTCAGCCAGTCCATTATTTATGGATATATGTATTTTTTGTGTCTATTTATTTATATATTACAAAGAAACCACTAGTTGATATGTGGTAATTTTTTATCCTTGTATAATAAAGGTTATGTTTTATATTTAGTCTTGGGGGATTTTGTGCTGGTGTTCTCAGAGCGGTGCGGCTACTTTTTGGTTCTGGAATATCAATGCCAGACGTTGAATTTACTAATCCTAGCGCAAACACTTACATAGAGACACTACATTAGCATGAACTATGGAATAGAGCCCTTAGGGATAAATGGTAGGGATTTGGTTAGAAAATATGATAAAAAAATTGCACCAACCACAACATCAATGTACCTCATCATAGCAGGTCTTTTCCCTCTTAACCTAATGACTGCTCTTATGAGATTAACCCACTTGTGAGATAAGTCCTCCTGGAGATCTCTACAGGTCAAATTTTTTAAAGTAGGTCATGCAATGAGGTACCTGGCACTCTGGGATGATGGTCAGTCCTCAAAATGCTAAACCAGAATGGTCACAATTATCCTGGACATGCATTTTTAATAAGCATGCTTTAATAAGGGTGCTTTATAGTTTAGGAAGGATAGGACTTGCCCTGATGGGGTTATGCTGACAAAAAAAATGTCCATCACACAATTTTGTGTGCTTGTGCCCTGAGACTGGAGTGAATACAACTGTATTTATTAATGGTAAATATATATAATTATATATATATATATGTATATATATAATATTTATTTCTACAAGGGTTGTGGTGAAGGACTAAAAGTGAGATAAAAAGCCTCCACACTATAATAAGTGTGTTTATTATTGCAGAAGCCACTTGCACATCATAACAATTCAAAGAATTGCAACCCAGAGCTCCTGTGCCACATTCCCCATATGCAGCAAGGAATTCTAGGTAGGATATGCAAATGACCCCTTTCTTTTATACACACACATTTATTCCCACTAAATATTGTCATTTCTATATAAAATAACACACACCAAAAAAACATCTGTTTCTCTTTTCTTTGTTTTTCACCAATCTCCTTAGTAGTGAAGGTGTTAAAATGCCCTGTGTCCAATGAAAACACAGGAAATACAGTACGTAATAAAGCCTTGGAATAATGCAATAACAGAAGAGTATATAAACTCTTAAAGCAAAGTGGAAAGGCAGGTGACAGAAAGGTTTCAGTTGCACAATGGACCTCAGGTATTTATGTGTTTTAGGTTTAGCATTCCAGGTGTTTTCAGCTGTTGAGAGTTCTATGGTCAAGATCGTGGATGGAGGTTATGAAGATATTGTCATTGCAATTAATCCACAACTAGAAGAAAATGAAAAGATTATTGAAAAGATTCAGGTAAGGATGCATTAATATGTGTTTGAATTTGTACTAAGTGGTGTCAGCAATGCTGCTTTATTATATATTTTGTGTGTGCTATTAGCTATTGTTTGTTTGGTATTTGATGTTTACTATGGTATATTATTAGAAAAAACAAATACACTTTCAATATAAATATTTCCTGTAATGGTTTGATTTATGTATAATTTATGTTTCTTTATAATAGGATATGGTAAAAGAAGCTACAGGCTATCTATTTAATGCCACAAAGAAAAGACTGTTCATTAGAAGTGTGAAAATCTTAATTCCTATAACATGGTCAAATAAGAACTACACCACACGTGGAACAGAATCATATGACAATGTAAGAAGTGGAACAGTATTGTCACAGCTTGGCAGATGGTTTGCATTTGAAAATTCATTCTTTTTTCTTTAGGTGTATCTCCAGTTAACCCCTTCACTACCAAGCACTTTTTCTTGAATGTTTGTCATCATAGCTTTTACTTGAAACATGGGATGTGAAGTTATCAATTAACTATCGAGTAAAATAATTTTTTTGCACAGATGTTGTTCTGAGATAAAAAATTTAAATAATGTACTTTTGTTCATTTCATTTTTTTTCATGTATTCGTTTATCCTTTACAGGATATAGTTGGAATGAAAGGTTTTGAACTCTAGATGGTGTCTTTTATCTTTCATAATTTCACACAGTATCTGCATTATCAGCAAACAGGCAGACATGGCCTTTGTGCCAAATACAGTAAATGTGATATAGATATTAAATTGGTCAGATCTCCGGATTATGGGGAATTGTGGGGAAACATAATAAGATTATTAGCAATGCAGGTTCCAGAAATACCAATAGAATATAAAAATACTATCTGTAAGTGGACATAATGCCTGAGTATGGAAATTACAGTAACACCTTGTATTTGTACAGTACAGGGATTTTCAGCAATTATAACCACAATCCTATCCCTGTACAGCAGTAAGTGACCCCAGAACTCTCCCCTTGTTCTGCCCTCTCCCTGGATGTTGTAATGCAACAGCAAAGTCTTGGAACCTTTTGTTAGAGCAAGGTGTGGGGCTCCTGTTTGTAGCTTGTTTACAGTATTGCAGGGTGACTGGAGAGAGAGAAAGCAAATAATTTAGTTTCTGCAGAGGGAGCACACTAGTCTTGCATTTTATAAGGTATGCAAATGTTTTTATTACGCTAATGATTGCTTTGCTAATGTATTACAATGTTACGTTGAATTTTGGTAGTCAAATGATTAAAGTTGCTTTCATCCACAATTGTTCACAAATGTTTGGTTCATATTCTAACAACCACTGAATATAAGCAACAAACATAATATGAATGAAACAGTAAATATGACAAACATCACTTTGTATGATAATGGCATGATGCATGATCTTACCCGGTGGAGCATAGCTACATTGAGAAATTCTCAATTTTTCAATAAAGAGACTGTTCTGCATCCCAATAATAAAATAATTGTATATAATATTTTGCTTTATAGCTACATCCATTATATACCTTTGTATTTTTTTCCATATGTAGGATGTATCTTGTGTTATACCTTGGTTGAGGTATAATACACCAATAGTGGAATACTGTACTAGTACCACTTGTGTGTATTTTTTTGTTGCTCTACATTGAGAATACTCAATAAGAACACATATATTGTATTATTATTTCTTATACTTTCCTTTGCTCTACATTGAGAAATACTCAATAAAAAATAAATACATGATACAGGGTTATTCAGAGATAGGTGAAAAGCAGGAGAATGACTGGAGAATGGAAAATTCTAGGTGAAAATCAAAATAGCCAAACCAGAAAATTCTACCATTTATCTCACTTTTCAAATAGGATATTTTGACCTAGAATGTTCTATTCTCCAGTCATTCTCCTGCTTTTCACCTCTCTAAATAACCCTGATAGTATTTTGCCATATGGTCCATTGCGGCATCAGCACTAATAACAGTTTTTTTCTGCTTGTTCAATTGTACATGTACACATTTTTCCTCACTCTTTGTCATATATTTATCTTTTGCAATTGATTTCATTTACTTAGTATTTTAATTTGTATATATTAATTAGTCATCTTTAATCTTCTGCTATTAATCACCACTTTAATGTATCCCTTTGACTTTTAGGCTGATGTTATCATTGCTAACCCTTACTTGAAATATGGAGATGATCCATACACTCTGCAATATGGAAGGTGTGAAGAACCGGGCAGATACATTCATTTAACACCTAATTTTTTACTGTATGATAATATGACTTCAGTATATGGGCCACGAGGTAAACTTTTCCCTCAATACATTACTCTTTTAAACATTTTATTAAGGGGCAAATTAGGAAGAACATTTTATGTCTTTAAAGCCATACATAAAGGGCTTTATACGCCAGACATTATTTCCCTGTAAAGAGCAACAATATTCTCTTTAAAAAGTATCCCTCAATATCCACAGCCTCTTTCTTTTTCACTGTAACTGAAGCTTCAATTAACAAAACTTTATTGCTGCATTTTAACAGCCAGGATGCTGAAGAATGGGATCTTGTGGAAATATAGGTCAAGGCTGTTCGCCTGTTGGTGCCAGAGGTATCTTAACAGTCATGTTCATGGCAGCAGGGTACACAGGCATAGCCCAGTTGGTGGGGGCTCAAGGCCGGTAAACGGGAGGGTGGAAAACCGTTCCTTTTATTCTAACAGGCAGGTGAACACACAGTATGCACAATGTACATACAAGACACAGGTCAGATGGGGATGGCAGTAAACACGATGGATACAGCAGTGCTTAGACGTTAAACAAGCAAGGAATACAGTGTCCAGGTATATCCATAAAGAACTTGTAATACCAAGGTGCCAGTGAATAGGGGTGACTATCTTAAATAGTCCAGATGAAATAGGGAGTACCTGAGGTTTCCCTAAGGTGGGGCAAGAGGGAAACCAGGACTGGAATGCCAAAACAAAGCATGAAAGGTGCTTCCAGAGTTCAAAACATGCCAGCACCAGCTTGAACATAAGTCGTTTTTCAGACCGTGCGAGTTCCTTGAGGTGGTATGTGACACCATCAAAAAGACGTGTTGTTAGAAAAGGCTAAAATTTTGCAGAGACTGATTTGGATGCCTGTTCTATTTAGGAGACAGCCAGATTTAGTGCTTCGATTCAACATCGTCTGATTTTGACACTCCGGCATGAGCGACATTTTCGACAGGTTTAGAAATTAGGGTTAGGTTACTATTAGGGTTAGGTTACTATTTGTGCTTGTTTTACAGTTACAGTTACTTTTAGGGTTACATTTTTAGGTTTTGAGATACTCTAAACCCTAACTGTAACATTGAGTTACTTTTTCCTCCATTTTTAGGGAGCAGCTTCTTTTTTCCCTTTTTTCGAAGTGAGAGCAGCAATAGCTATGGTCAAGGTTATACTATCAGGTCTATTCCCTAAAAGGTGAAACTCAGGAGAATTGGCAAGAGAAGAGAACAATCTAGACCAAAATTTGGAAAGTGAGATAAACGGGACAATTTTTCTAGTTTGGCTATTCTGACCTAGAATTTTCACTTCTCCAGTCATTCTCCTGAGTTTCACCCTTTAGTGAATAGACCTGTATATTTTTATAGGCTTACTTCTTGTTGAGATTGAGTAATGAAGTATGATATTAGGAAAATCATGTTAAAAAATTGCAGAATTTTGCACGTTGTATGCTTCAAAACAAAGTACTCTTTTAAATTGCATGGTTCATAAATCTATTGTGAAAGTATAAAAATGATTTAATGTTCTTGTCATCAAAATTCCTTTTTCATTTCTTAATTCCATGTTAATCTCTTTACTGCCAAGTAGTTTTCCATAAAATCACTGTCAGAAAGCAGGATATTTATGGAAAACTACCTTTTTTTTTACCCAAACTGTAATAATGTATGTAATATCATACATTCTTGTAATACAAGGAGTTCATCTGACAGGCAGAGCACCCCCCCTGCTGGCCATATTTCACTATTGTTGCATATGTTCATGAGTCCACAGGCGAACACAGAGAGCAAGTTTTTTGAGTTGCAGCACATAAGCTGCAATGTCTAGTATGCTGCAACTTTAGGAACATTTTTTGGAGACCATATGCAACCAAATTTAATTTCACGATAAATGAATTTCCTTTGCATTTCTCCAGAAGAAGACACAGTGTATTGTATCTTGGGCGCCTCAAGGTGCTTTTGAACATTGAATATACTCGGTCATGGTAGCAAACAATCTAAGTATAAAGCTGTAAATCTGGAGAATTAGCAAATGAATTGCAATGTGTAAGGCAAAACAAGTAACCTAAATAACAAATGCAATTACATGAAAATTATTTGTAAAAAGATATTATTTAGCTGTTCTCTGTTCTCTAGGAAGAGTGTTGGTTCATGAATGGGCTCATCTTCGATGGGGAGTCTTTGATGAATACAACAATGAAAAGCCATATTACTTATCGAGAGAACTTAAAGTTGAAGCAACGAGGTAAAAATTTCATATATCCCTTTAGCTGGTGCTCAGCAAGGATATGTCACGGGGGCACCCAGTGTGAGCCGAGGTGGAGCCCCTATTCGGTATTGATAGCCCATATGGCAGGAGTGTTGCTGGCTGCATAACAGGCAGACTAGACCTGAAGAACCACACAGCTGCACCAGGAAAGTAGCAGGTAGGACACAGTACAGACCAGAAGGAAGGGCAAGGGTTAAGGGAAAAAGTCACAGCCAGCAGCACACTAAAGGGGACCCTAATCTGAAAACTGGTCCTTAGATGGCTGTCTCTATGTAAGGAAGACAGCAACTGCAGGGTGAAACATAACAGAACACCGAGAAATACAAAGGGGAAATCCAGAGACAGAATCAGAGTACAAAAGCAGGAGTCAAAAACCAGAGCTGGTAGTCATACAATAGCCAGGAGTCAGAAAGGAGGGACGTCAGAACAAGCCAGGAGTCAGACAGGAAATCAGCACGGAAAGGGTAAACCAGACAACAAAAGCACAGCAAAGGAAAACCACAAAAAAACACACAGGAGCAATGGAAGGGAAAAAGCAAAAAGGAATAACCAAAAATAAACAAAGGACAAGGGAAACAGGGAACCAAATATACACTGAACAAAATATATAAAGGGAAAATAACAGAAATACTGGCAGCAGGACAGAATCACAGGCAGCAAAATAACCCTTATGAAAGAGCCCTGCAGAAATGGAGAGACTGGCTTATAATGGTTGTAGGTCAGAGCATTGGGTCAGGGGGTCAGAGACCTGGCAGGCTGCAGGGATATCCAGGAGTGGATATCCCTAGTGGTAAGAGCCGGCCTGGATCGGCTCACCCATTTGGCTCAAGGGTGGAAACGTGACAGGATAGTCATCTGCTTTTTTACTGTTCAAATATTAAATAAGCTGAGCAAATAAGAACAATTAAGAAGATTGAGGGGAAAATTAAGAAATATAGAAACCAGCAGGCAAAAAGATGGAGAACATGTAGAGAAGACTTCATAGAAATCTTCGAATTCTTAATTTCATAGAAATCACAATGTCCCTAGCCAACTATTATATATGAGTGCAGTTTCTCTAAAATTCATGTTTCCTGGCATAAGATAAATCCAAGCCGAGTTAGTCCATAGATGAGGTAACCAGACAGACCCCAAAAATGTACTAAATGTAGCCTGACTTGCATATCTGACCATTTCAGTGCTAATTTATTTTTCCTTTCAATAGGTGTTCCATTGATATTCTTGGTACAAACCTAAAGAATTCTGGGAACTGTCAAGGGAATTCGTGTGGTGTGACAAATTGCTTGTTTGATTCAGACACAGGCCTTTATGAAGAAGGTTGTGTTTTTGTGCCAGAGAAAAACCAATTTTCCAAGGAATCCATTATGTATTTACAGGCACTTCCATCTGTGAGTAATTCCATTAATTTACTACAGCACATAAACAGCTACAAATAATTGCCTCGGCATTAAGCTGCTTCTTATTCCACCGTATACGATTTACTTTTATGATTTTCCCAAATGGTAGCATTGTTTGAACGTGTTTACCCGTCAAGATAAGATGCAAAGATCTCTGAAGTAAAAAGCATTATTTTAAGAATATCTTTTGTTATCGTCTTCAACTGATAGTATTAGTATTGTTATATTCCTTGACTAAGACTACCTGAATTAAATATTAATTCTCTTAGGTTATGGTAGCTTAGAATTGTTATGAAATATTGCATGAATATTTTCCTTAGTTTAGAGTAGCGGAGGCTCATCCATAGGGAAAGAAGGCAAACATCCCAAAAAAGGAATTTATAAGATTGGTTACAGGGGTATGCAGATGGGCAAGCCAGAGATGCAACTTGTGCCAATGGTGATGCCCAAAAAGAAGGGTCTGTCTGAAAGAGGGGTGTATCAAAGAAAGGCATGGGCACTCCACCTCTTCACAATCAGGGCAACTTTATTGGAGCATCACCAGAGACAATGTTTCGACTCTACTGAGTCTTTATCAAGTCTCATTTTGTATTTGAAAAAGTTGGGTGTGTCAGTACCCCAAAGTGACAGGGGGAAGCCTCCGTCCTGACCTCCATCCAGAAGATTGCATTTCCCCAGAAACCAGAGCAGAAAGTCTCTGTGGGACAACGAGCAATGCACTCATTTCCGACTGTCCTGCCGATGCAAGGCATTTGACTGGTGTGAAAACGTTTTGGGGTATAATTATTATAGAATAAACATAAAGAGATTAAAAAAGTATTCCATGACGTTATTTTAATTTAGGATGTGGACATTGACATCCTACAATGGTCTTTTGGGGGCCATTCACCTCTTCTCAGACCAATCACTATGTTCTGTCCCAGCAGCACAGCCATGTGAGGGTCGAATCATCGATGTGAGATTGTAGGGATCATGATTATGTCAAAATGACCAATATACCCAGACGAAATGGGTTTGCTACTCTATTGTAGAGGGATGATTTAGACCAGTGTTTCCCAAACCTGTCCTCGGGACCCTAAACCAGGCCAGATTTTGCAGATCAGCTTGGAGAAATGCAGACTGAATCCTGCAATCACTGAGTAGAAAATCATATCACCTGTGCTGTGCTTCAGCTATCTGTTAAACACGGCCTGTTAGCAGGTCCTGAGGACAGGTTTGGGAAACACTGATTTAGACCATCCCTATCTCTGTTGCCCTAAGGTCTAAGCAAAACACATTACTGGAAAAACAAAAGTCTGTTTTTTCAAATGGTGTTAGTGATAGGGGGTATAATTATTTGAAAAATTTAAATATTAATAAAGAAAAGACAGAATGATTTTGGCCTCTCAGTCTCTGTCACAGAATCCCACATTACACATAGATAAAGTACTGACCCAAACTATAAAGCTGCTCAATAGCTCAGCTGTTTAGTTAGGATATTAATTATAGTAATGTTTACACTAATTAATATACAAAGTGATTATCTATCTGTTATTTTAGGTTTCTGAATTTTGTGATGAGAATAATCACAACATTGAAGCTCCAACCCTCCAAAACAGAATGTGCAATTCCCGCAGCACTTGGGATGTGATCAAGAATTCCATAGACATCAATTCTACATCTCCTCTGAATATAACAAATGTTCCAGTACCTACCTTCTCATTCCTGCAATACAAAGATCGCGTGATTACACTGGTTCTTGATATATCTGGCAGTATGGCTGGTGTAAGTGTAACACTTTCATAAAATATCTACACAATCACAAAATGTAAAATATTAAATTATAGAGGCATCATAAACCATCACAAATATAGTTGAGCAAAATCATAGGGCAACACACCACATTATATAATAATGTTTCTAACTGAATTAATGGGTAACAAGAAAATGGATATTTTAATCTGGAAATATTTCTATGCTTTACATAGTGACAACCCATACCTTATGCAAAGAAAAAAATATATAGGTAATGATATCAGTCCCTATTCCATCAGATCCTGTAGAAGGGAGCTGCTGAGATGGAAAAAAACATGCACACTATTAAGTCTTAGTGCAAGGGCTGTCTAAATCCAGTTCCATCCCCAGCTGTTTCTGAGCTACACCTCCCATGATTCTATAGTCATCTATTGCATTGAAAAAATTCTGGGAATTGTAGGCAATCAACATCTGGGGTTGCACAGCTCGAGATCCTTGTGGCTCCCTTTTACCGGTTCAGCTAAGAGACAGCTGCTACAGTACTTTCTTGGCTCGGAATTGTTTGAGCTGCATTAAAATACCAGACAATATCTTAGCAGCTCCACTCAAAAATAAGGACCTGCAATAGAATACCAGTAATGGGGCCACGTGTTGCTGCAAGAGTTCTCTCCTATCGCTTGTAGAGCTCCATGAAGTTTTGCACAAAGCCCACTCAAAATCAGAGGCACACGATCTCACAGGATTGTGCACCGCTGGCAGATGGACACCTGAGAATTATTTGTTGCGCATGTTCTATGCTCTGTGGGGAAAGGAAGTGACAGATTTAAAGTTCCCAATAGTTCCCAGGGTCCTTTTTGCTGGTCCTGCAAGTCTGTGCACATCCAGACATACCTGTGTGTGTATATATATATATATATTACATAAAGTTTATTATTGCAGAAGACCTTTACACATCCCAGCAGTTCAGAGAACTGCTTCACAGAGCTCATATGCTAAATTTGCTAGGATGTGTAAAGGTCTTCTGTAATCAACTTTATGATTTGCTGTGTGGAGGCTTTTAATCTCACTTTTTGCCCTCCACCACAGTTTAAACGAGTATTTATTTATATATAATACATATATATATAAAGTATTTTACATTTTTCCCCCAGACATCAGTAATATTTGTGATCATTTACAGCCCCGAATTGAGCGACTCTACCAGGCAGCCGAGCTCTTTGTCATGCAAATCATTAAAACAGGATCCTCCTATGTTGGGATTGTGACGTTTGAAACCTCTGCATACATCAAGTCCGAATTAGTTCAAATAACAAGTGATGAGCAGCGTGAGACTCTGAAATCTCTCCTTCCCAAAGTAGCAAGCGGGGGAACAAGTATTTGTCCAGGAATTCTCAAAGGAATTGAGGTAATCACAAGAGCTTATTTTTCCTGATTTATATTTTGCTGATGCGAATAAACTATGGGCTATGTTGCAATGTTGGTGCTAACTTAACCAGAGCTGTTGTGAACTTAAAACCTCCATAGGCTATAATGGTTTTTGAAAGTTTACAACAGCTCTGGTTAAGTTAGCACCAACTATGTAATATGGCCCTATGTTTTTTGGAGGGGGGGGGGTGGCAGGAGGAAATTGAATGTTATGGACTTTGTATATTTTTTACCAATCTAATTAATTAGAGCTATGTTTTAGGGAATTAAAGACTGCTTACCATGATTGTAAATTGAAAGTGGGAATGAAAACAGTCAAAGTTGAAAGTTGATATGCTTTTAAAAATTCTAATCATATGACTGTCATAGATACATATAAAAAAAAAAAACAATGATGACAGCGCAACTCCAGTATTGGCTTGAGACTTGATAAAGGCTCATAAAGAGTCAAAACGTTGCCTGGTCCATTTAGGTGGGATAAATCTCCTTTCTTTTAAACCTGGACTTGTTTAATCATCATAGTTTTTTTTATTTATTACTGGGAATACGCACCCTGGTACGTCAGTGTGCAGCACCTTTATTGTACTTTGTGGATATCATTGATATACAGACTGAAAGTAGAAACTACATAATGGTGAACTGGCGTGTTCAACGGGTCAGGTCTCTTAACAACAAAAACAGGTCACAAGAAAACCAGATTTTTGAACTAAATTATGAATTATTGAGGATGGCACAGTTGAATACGTCCACAAAGTACTTAACATAGGAAAACCTCATTCAGAAAAGTCCAATCAGTCTTCAAAGCCTGTCTGTATTGGTTTGGTGTCAACTATTGCTCCTAGAGAGCCAACTAGAAGTCGAGTGGCAAAGTCTTTAAAAAACATTCTCACCATCACACTAAACACCAACTAAACATGTTCAACAATATGGCTTCCTTTCCATCCTCCCCACTATGGGCTAAATTACATACTGAACACTAAATGTAGCTTTCAGGAGAGTAAGCTTTAACATCAGGATAAGTGACTTTAACACATGCCCCCATATTACATCCCTAATGCTAAACAGGTTAAAATCCGTTATTGCATCTGTGATTGTGCGAGGTACTGTGCTTTGTATATCCTATAATTAACATGAGGAGCTCAATCAGTAATTAGCGTTAGGAGAAGTAAGGTATTACAAAGTCATAGCACTAATTAACCACTTCAATGCGGTGGACGCGCTCAGCGCGTCCAACCGCATAGGTACTTCGCTGCGGAGGACGCGCTGAGCGCGTCCTCCCTTTGCAGCCGCGATCAGCCGGTATTCCGGCTGATTGCTTGGCCCCCCGGTGCGGGCTGACATCATCGATGTCAGCCCAGCCTCCGGGACCCCGGCGGGCACGATAGGCGTCATCGCGCATGCGCGATGACGTCTATTTCAGGCACCCCCCCGCCATTGCAGGGAAGGTGCCTGAAGGGGAGGGGGGGAGGTCCTTCAGACCTCTCCCCTCCCCTTCCCCGTGGGCCAGCGATTAAAGACAGGCACTGCCTGGAAGGGCACAGCCTGCCCTTCCAAGAGGCGGCTGTCTTTAACCCCTAGGGGGCTGGATTGCGATATGGCGCCAACATGCGCCGTATCGCGGTCCCCTCCCGGAGCTGGCCAACATCTTGGATGTCGGCCAAGCTTCCAGGATATCCCCCTAATGACTGGCGTCATTTTCAGTTTTGAAATTAACCCCTTGCTGCCACCTATAGCTGCACTAACAATTTTTTCTATGGGGGGCGTTTGCTAAAAAACACATAATTTTCCCCAAAAAAAAGTAACGATTCCTCATTTCTAATTTTTTTAACAAGCGCACCCCATAGAAAATATAACCGCAAACGATCGCATTTTAAAATGTGAAGAAAAACACTTTACACATTGTAAATTATTGAAAATTCAAATTTTATTGCATTTTTTGTTATAATATACAGACATGACATAACGTATACATATAATAATGACATATTATGAATCTGCACAGTCTGCCGGAAAGAACGATATATAATATGTCTGGGTCATATATTAAAATAAGGCTTCAAAACGCGGTTAAACATGATGAGCGAAACCGGTAAAAATGAGCTCAGCACAGAGGTGGGAAAAGGCTCAGCAGCGAAAGGGTTAAATGTGTATAGTAAAAATTGAGATTTGAGGTATTAAGCGATGTGAAGCATAGATTCAGTTCACCTTGCAGGGAGACTGGGGTTGATAAGTCCAGCTGGGATCTAAAAGCACACAGTTATGGAGTCTGGCCCGGGAAGCTGAATTAAAATGTGAGTGCTGCAAAAGAGGAATACAGGGTTACATAGCATCATTGAGGGGCTATAAATTCTCTAGTGTGGTGAATCATGACCGGGTGGGGGGGGGGGGGAGGATTGCAGGCCCAGGGCAAATGGAGTTGAAAATAAATACATGTAACTGGTAAAGATATGGCAACTATGCAGAGCAAACTGAACTGGTAAGGATATATATATAATAATGTTTAACATCAGATACGCTGTATGTAATTATACTTTAAAAAATAAACATACAAATAACCATATACAGTGTTAATAAAATGTGCATAGTATAAATTGAGATTTGAGGTATTAAGCGATGCGAAGCATAGATTCAGTTCACCTTGCAGGGAGACTTGGGTTGATAAGTCGAGCTGGGATCTAAAAGCACACAGTTATGGAGCCTGGCCCGGGAAGCTGAATTAAAATGTGAGTGCTTGCAGGGAGACTTGGGTTGATAAGTCCAGCTGGGATCTATGTAAGCAGTTATGTCTAGGGATGTGCGTTTCGGGTTTCGGAATTTCGGAATTTTTCCACGAAATGTCCTGATTCATGTCTTCGGATTCGGCCGAATTTCCGAATCGGATCGGATCTGAAAACGGCAGATCCGAAAGGTTTTCCGAGCCGAAACGAAAATTTTTCGGAATTTTAGAATGGACTTGAAAATTGAAATGTGTAAAATCGAAATTTATTTTCGCTCTATTCGTGATTTCGGTTCCATTCGGGATTTCGGTTCCATTTCGGTAATTTTGGGCATCTTATTTATCGGTTATATCGCTGATTCTGTAAATTTTGTATCATTTCCATTTCCAATGATCCGATAATTCTGTCGATACGATAATTCTGTCGCTACGATACGATAATTCTGTCAATACGGTAATTCTGCCCATTCTATCACTTTTTTTATTAAATAAAGATCCTTTTTTTCTTATGAATATGCATTGCACAACTTTATTTAATCATATTAAAATGGTATGAAAGGGCCAAAAATGAACAAAACGATTTTAAAAAACGCAAAACTGACCCAAATGGTCTGACTTTAAAAATAAAAACCAGAATAAAAGGTTTTAAAATGGAAAAAAAGCTGAACAAAGTTACAAAATTATCAGAAACGAAAAATAAAATGATTTAAAACGAAAAAATAAATAAAAAGAATGCAGCATATGAATACGCACACTGCGGGGAACAAGCGCCTCTCTGCGCGGTATAATTAATGCAGCATATGAATCCACACACTGCGGGGAAGCACCTCTCTGCGGTATAATTTATATGTATTCGTCTGTGTTATATGTATATGTATCCTGTCTGTATATTATAACTTAAAATGCAATAAAATTTGAATTTTCAATAATTTACAAGGTGTCTGTAAAGTGTTTTTTTCACATTTTAAGATGCGAGCGTTTACGGTTATAGATATATTTTCTATGAGTTGCGCTTGTTAAAAAAATTAGAGATGGGGGACTTGTTACATACAATTTTTTTGGGTGAAAATTACACAATTTTTAACAAACGCAACCCATACAAAAATCATTAGTGCAGCATCATTGTTCACATTATAATTGAAATGGGAACAATATTGCTGCATTAGCAAAACAAAAAACTTTTTTTTTAAAATTTATCTATTTTTTAATATTTTTTTATTTAATTTTTTATTTTTAATATTTTTAATTAAGTTTTAACATGGTCATGTTTTGGTATGGTTGGAAAGGCTATGCTCTGGCCAATCCAACAATACCAAACATTAACCCCTAGGTAGGTGCCACGGCACGGATCGGGAGATAGGGGGTTCATTGGAACCCCCTATCTCCACCATTGGTGGCTGGCAACTAGGGGGTTAACTCCAGAGTTTACTTTATCCAACATCCTGATGTGAAACATCGGGACTTTGGATAGATTTCGACTATTTTATTTTTTTAACTTTCGGATAGTCGAAATCTATCCAAAGTCCCGATGTTTCACATCTGAACTTTGTTTGGATAGAGTAAGTCCGTGTGGCTGTTAAACGTATATACATTACAATTTTCTAATCATCAGCGCGCTGGATATAGCACTGTTGCTGTCCAGCGTCCTGATCCTGACCGTTAGAAAATCTGACTGCCTATATGTTATTTTCAATGATACGATAATTCTGTTGATACGATAATTCTGTCGATACGATAATTCTGTCTTAGTCGGATCATTTACGTCCACGGTTCGAGCATGATGGGATATGTCCATGATGGGATATGCGTGTACGTCCACTTCCATTACGGCCTGTCGTAAACTTTACGGAGCCATTGTAGAGTTTGAGAATTTTTTGGACGGACCAAAAAAAAACCATCCCATCATGGCTCAAACTCAAAGAGAGTCCTATTCGGACACGTCATCCCCTTCTACCCCAGAGACACCCAGGAAGAAGCGGGCCAGCAACATGGCATTTGAGGAGATGGTGGAGCTGGTTCGCATCTTCGAGAAGCGTGACTATGACTGCCGTAAGGGAACAATGTCCGCAAGGACCGTATCCTTGCACCACCCTCCTGGAAATGTTTGATAAGGCCCGAAGTAACGACCAGCTGCGGAAGCGCTGGTCTGACCTTAAGACGCGTGAGGAGGAGCAATTGAGGCACATCCGGCGTGTCATAGCCAAACGTAAGTGTTATGATATATTGTAAAGCGCTGCGCAAACTGTTGGCGCTATATAAATCCTGTATAATAATAATAATGTGCTTGCATGTGCTAATGTGCACAGAAATACTTTGATTGATCTAGTCCTTTTTTCATGCAATATGTATAGCTTTGCATTTTCAGGACTCATACATGCATTTTTGCCATAGCTCTTCTTTTTTGTGATTTTACGTATTCGTGAAAATTGTGATATTTGATGCATGTAGATGAACGTGTTAATTTGTTTAACAAGCGTAACTCATATAAAATATAACCGCAAACGCTCGCATGTTAAAATGTGAAAAAAACACTTTACACCTTGTAAAACATTGAAAATTCAAATTTTATTGCATTTTTTGCATTTTTTGTTCTAATATACAGACAGGACATAACGCATACATATATTCATATAGTAATGATATATTATAAATCTGCCGAGTCAGCCGGAAAGAACGATATATAACATGTCTGGGTCATATAATAAAATAAGGCTTCAAAATGCGTTTAAACATGATGAGTGAAACCGTTAAAAATTAGCTCAGCAGCATGCCAGACAGCACACAGGCGTGAAGCCGTGATAACCTATTCATTAACAGGTCTATACACAGGACAAGGGGTCATCCATTTAGACTGGAAGAAATAAAATTTAGCTTAAAGCATAGGAAGGGTTATTTTACAGTGAGAACAATAAAGCTGTGGAATTCTCTGCCTGTTGAGGTGGTTGGGTCAGAGTCTGTACAGACTTTTAAAAAACGACTGGATGACTTCCTGCAGACACAGAATATTAAGGGTTATAATATTTAATATGTGGGTAAAAGCTTCTTGATCCAAGGAGAAATCTGACTGCCATTCTGGGGTCAAGAAGGAATTTTTTCCCGGTATGTTGCATATTTCAGACTGGGTTTTTTGCCTTCTTTTGGATCAACAGCAGTAGGTTATGTGGGAGAGTCTGAACCCGATGGACGCATGTCTTTTTTCAGCCTATATAACTATGTAACAATATAACTATGTAACTATGTAAATGCCTCAGCAGTGAAAGGGTTAATTAATTTTTTTGTCTGTTTTAAATAATTTTATTTGTTGTTTTTTTTGTTTCAGTTAATTTTGATCAACTATTTTTAGGTTTTAAAACCTTTTGTTCTGGTTTTTATTTTTAACGTCAGACCATTTGGGTTTGGTCAGTTTTGCGTTTTTTAAATCGTTTTGTTCATTTTTTGTCCCTTTCATACCATTTTAATATGATTAAATAAAGTTGTGAAATGCATATTCATAAGAAAAAAAGGATCTTTATTTAATAATAAAGAAACGATAGAATCAATCGGCAGAATTATCGTATCGGCAGAATTATCGTATCGGCAGAATTATCGTATCGACAGAATTATCATATCGATATCGGATCCGAAAAACAAACCAACAAATAATGAATTATATAATTATAAAGTACTATTATAAATAAACCATTAGTTTTAGTTTACGTCAAAACGAATAGACACTTTGAAACAAGGAGAACAGACGTTCCGAAAAACACGAAAATTTCCGAAATCACGAACAAAAAGTCCATACAAAAAACGAGCAGACCCGAAAACACGAAAATGGCCGATATTCCGAAACGAACCGAACCGAAACAGAAATTGGCCGAAACGAGCCGAGACGAAAATGTTAAATATCCGAATGAACCGAACCGAATAGAACCGAAAAAAAAAACGGTGCACAAGTCTAGTTATGTCAAGATATTGGCTATGCTGATATAATCTTTGAATATATGCTCATAGATTCATTCATTATGAAATATCTGTTACTAAAGAGCTGAAGCATTCTGTATACTTCTCATCAAACAGAAATGGTTCACAGATTTGTCATATAGTATTGTAAATACAACATTTAATAAATGTAATAAATAATAATAACTGAGATTTTTACATTTTGGTTCGCTGCTTGCTGTGCATATTTTGCTTTATGGAATTTGTACTTTTCGTTGTTGCTTGACATTCCATTTTCGTAACTTGTCACCTGTTCAGGTGAATAGTAAGCGTGATGGGTCTGCACGTGGCAGTGAAATATTATTACTATCAGATGGAGAAGACAATGGCGGTGATGTCGCTGTCAGGTCTTGCTTTCCTGCTATACGGTCAAGTGGAGTTAAGGTTCACTTCATAGCACTGGGTCCAAATGCTGCTTTATCACTTGGAGAAATCATAATTGAAACAGGTCAGTAAATGTAATTCAGCTTAAATTGAAAGTCAGTAGTAAAGTGCGTTAGAGAAAGTGAAATACATGGAAAACACTCCAACTGTTGTATTTTACATTATCATGGTACAGTACATTCCATTGTGGTTACACTGTATTGCCATAAATGAAAGCAAAAACACACCGAAACACACAGATATACACAGAAACATATTCACGCAAAGACCAGACACATACACCTGACCCATGGATCTCACAGCCCCTAGATCTCAGGATCTGTGCGGATTCAATGCTGGGTGGTGCTTATAGATGGCTTTCCCTGTTGGTGAATCTCCTATAATCGTGCACTCTCCAAAGATTGCCAAACCTGCCACCGAATTGCACCAAAAGATGAATTTCATTGTATGGTGCAATTTTGTGGCAATTCAGCGAAATATGGTGCCATTCACGGTGGTTTGCGGCTACGTTCGGCAGATCGGCAGCGGGTTGATCGGTGGCATTCAGTGGATTCCTTCGGCACAATTTGGGGACCCTGCGATGAATGCTGAATTCACCACAGGGTTGGTGAATTGAATTTGCTGAAGTGTGCCGAGCAAGAGAGCACCCAAATTTCGGTGCTCTCTGAATAACCCCTATAGGTGTTTCCAGGAATAATATTTTAGAAGAACATTAAGAGCTATTCAGAGAGCACCGAAATTTCACTGAAAGTTCAGTGCTCTCTCTTTTGGCGAGTTCAATTCGCCGACCCTGCTGTGAATTCAGCATTCCTCCATTGCTCTTTATCTCACTGTCTTTCTATAATAAATAAGCTTGGGTAAATTATGGTTTCAAATATGCATTTTTTTCCAGGAGGTAAACATTATGTATCATCGGATGCTGTGAATACTAATGGACTAATTGATGCATTCAGCAGTATTGGTGACGTTTCTCAAACGCTTGTTCAGGTGAAGTGCTTTTCATCCTTTTTTGGTATTGCTTAGTATACATTTTTTATTGTTTTAGAGAGGAAAACACAAATATGTTGCTCATATTTACATAGTAAATAGTTAAAATCTTGAAACCCTTATCATATATATATATATATATATATATACATACACACACTCTAAATATGGACAATCACAGGAGATAACAGACAATGATAACGTAAAATACTGCAGGATGGGGGGGGGGGTGTGGACACATGTCTATTGCCCTTCACCTGAGACTCATGGGTGGAGGACACTCTTGTATTCCTCCACAACTTTTATTAATTGCCCAACCCATTCAATTGGTTAAGTTGGCGGATGGACACAAGTCCACCCAATGGCGACTCTAGGAACAATATATAGGGGGGGCACAGAAGATACCACAGTCAAAACTGGGGGGGCACTAATAATTTTCGACACTAAATCATACCACTGAAAAAATATATATAAGTATATATAAATAAGAATTCATAATCCCAGAGTAATTTGATGCAATGATAAATTCAGTATTTTATTTGCCGCAGTTCAGTTGTTTTTGGCAACATCTGATAACTGCTTCGGCAACTCCAGTTTTTGCAAATTACCATGACCATTCGCTACATAGGGAAGTCACCATATTTTCTGTAAAACGGATTCCCTGAAATGTGATGAAAAGCAAAGGATCTAAAAGTGAATTGACCCTTTAGTGTCTAACCTCAATAATAATAACTAAAATGCCACAAACCCAGGGAAATACAATAAAAATAATAAGCAGTGTGGTATGGAACACATTGACCCCTAAAATGCCGTAATTAAGGGAAAACATGAAATTTATACACTGTGAGGCAGGTAGCCTACCCATTAACCCCTAAAATTACAGTATTCAAGGGAAAGCATAAAATGAATACATTGTGAGGCATGAAGCCTGCCCATTAACCCCTAAAATGCCATTACTCAAGGAAAAAATAAACTGTATACTGTGAGGGATGAAGCCGGCCCATTTACTCTAAGTATACAACTAAGCGTAGGGAAAAATGAAAGTAATACACAATTTGATATATAGTCTGACTATTAACCCCTTCATTCCTGAGCTATTTCAACCCTGTGAAAAAAAAGAAAAGTTTCATTTTTATTTTATTGTTTAAGATTTTTTCTTTACACTAAATATGATCATGTTGGGTATCATTGGAAATGCCAGACTCTGCTTGATCGACCATGTACGATTCACAGGGACGGAGATACAGCAGTCCGAACGAAGTGGGGGAAGCTGGTGCCAATCTCTGGTTTGAGCTGCAAGAAATAACCGAGGGGGGCAATTGCCCCCCTTGCCCCCTGTAGCAACACTTATGAGTCCACCTCCTATGTCTATTAACCTCTACTGACACTTCATATACCTCTATTAATCACCTTAACCTGCTGATCATTTATGTGGGCTGCAGGATGTACAATGGTATGCCTACATTTATTAACTGCTCCCCCACCCAGAGGCTGAGAAGACCAGTGAGAGGTAATATACCCCACACCACAACAAGCTGGGATACAGGCAGGGGTCAAGTCCTAAAAATGGAAGTGTGGGAACTCGCCAAGATTTTTCTCCCCCAATTAGCAATTATTATCTCACACACTAAACACATACTCAAATTTGATACATGTATATGTTGATTTTAGCAAAATATATATGATAAATATTTATTGCAACTTAACAGGGAGGATATGATTGAAAACCTAAACACAAGATTTATAGTTTATGGGACCAATGGGAACTGACTCCCTTTCGCAAAAATAGTGGAGGAACTGTGTTGAACAACTTGACCCCTGGATATAGAGTGTTTTGCGGGTTATTCAGCCTCCCCATGTGCTTTTATTGGTTTACTTTTTATAATGGTGACTGGCTAGCACGTGCTGTTCAGCCTCCACTAACTTAAAAGCTGGCAGCCATCACTTAATGCCCCATGAACGAGAGTTCAAAAACAAATCGCCTGACAGATCTTTTCTGTTCGTGTGATTCCTTTTTCCTTTCTTTCCTCTATATGGAGTATTGTTTTATTGGGATTCGGACGAAGTGCTGAACCAGCCCAAGTATAAACTAGTACCGGCTGGGTGGAGTAGAGGTAACATCACTGCTCTGCGTGGAGAGAGCCTGTGGAGGCACGGGTTCAATCCCGGCAAGAGCACCTCTCCACTAAGTGTCCTTGGGCAAGACACCTAACGGTACATACTCGCCACCCAGGACATACTTGAAAACAAGAGAAATCTCAATGTATCCTTCCTGGTAAAATCCTTTCTCAAAATGCACAAGCGTACAAAATTTAACAAGATCTATTAAAGGAACTTGGTGATAAAATGGTCAGCAGCTTAAAAATGTCTCTAAGCAAAACACTTGCATGCCTGGTTTCTACAAATATAGGGCTATATTACATAGTTGGTGCTAACTTAACCAGAGCTGTTGTAAACTTCCCAGAGCCATTATAGCCTATGGAGGTTTTCAGTTTACAACAGCTCTGGTTAAGTTAGCACCAACATTGTAATACTGCCCATACGCTTCTGAGCAGTGGATTAGGATATGACCTAAATAAACTTGGTGTCTAAAACCTAGAAATTTTGGAAAGCGGATTACCAAGCCTTAAGAAATTGTTAACATTCCATTTGGAATACTGACATTCTGTTGTTATGTGGCTTTGACAAAGAGGGGATTTTTTTTAAAAGCCATATTCTGTGGTATTCCTGTACTACTATGGTAGTTTTAGGAAGAATATGGCTATGATAAAATAAGATGACTGACATGGTGTTATTATTTGCTCCATGAAGAAATATTTGTGTAGTACATGTGAGGGAACCATGAATTCTAATAATGTGCATCAATTCTCTTATATTCTATCTCATGGACATTTATTTCATTTGGATTTCTAGCTGGAGAGTATTGGGCAAAGTCTTAAATCAAAAGAGTGTTTGAATGGCACAGTCTTCATTGACCAAACAGTGGGGAATAATACATTTTTTCTTGTCACATGGCAAACTGGTGTCCCATTTATCAGTTTGAAGAAACCAAATGGGACGTTGTATGATGCAACGCATTTCACCAGCGATACAACTGCAAAATCATCTAGACTTCAGATTCCTGGTACTGCTGAGGTAAGTTACTCTCAACTGGACCAAACTATTGGCTCAATTTAATTCCCTCAACCTTTTCCAGATCTATTTCAGTATTTTTTCTCTTTGGTAGATTAAACTTTGGGCTTACCAGCATTTGATTTCCAGCTCAAGGTTATCTCTCGCGGCCATACTTAATGGAAATGTACATCTTTAGTGAACCAATTCAAACGTATCGCTAAGCTGATGTTGATAAATGGATTTTCAGGCAGGGAAACATGGAAAATAGTACAAAATATCCTTAGGTTTAATATAAGTGTTAATTTGTCATTTGAAACCTGGCCCAAAACCCTAACCGTAAAAAAATTAAGGTTAAAGTTAGGGTTATTTATAGGGTAAGGGTTACTAGCAGTGACCAATACGGTGCACTATCATGTAAAAAAGCATTTTTTTACTGGCCAAGTTTTATTAACAACAGGCTATTTATCAAATATCAGCTGCAACTGGATTTCAATTGTTTTTTATAACGAGGCTTTTTTCTTTGCCGAACTCAGCAGGTTTTTTCTTTCCTTCTCTCTTGCTGCATTCGGTAGGGGGCTGTCTATGGTGCTGAAAGCCACTCAGTACCAAGGACAGCAGCTATTCTTGGTGCTGAAACCTATTTAGCACCAAGAACAGCAGCTCCGTGGGGCTACGAAGCACTCCTAGGTTTCAGCACCAAGAATAGCTGCTGTCCTTGGTACTAAATAGCTTTCACCACCAAAGACAGAGGTTAGGCATCTTTTATTTACACCCAGGGCCGGACTGGCCTACCGGGATACCGGGAGGTATCCCGGTAGGCTGCTGCCATAATTGTGCCGCCCGCAGCATCACTCGAGAAACCGCGGGCTGGTACTAGTGACTAGCGGCCGCCGGCCGGTCAGCAGCGGCCTGCAAGTGCGACCGCCGGCCAGCAGTGGCCAGCAGACTGGCTGCCGCTGCCCGCTTGTCAGTGCCTGCTGACGGCTTCGGGCGCTGGTGAGTGACTCCGGTCGTGAGGGAAGAGGGGCCGCTGGGCTGACAGCCGCTGCAGCGTGCATCCCACCCAGCGAACACCATGCTGGGAATGGGACGAACGCACGCTGCATTGGCGCCGCCCTCCCTACGCTGTCACAGTGCGCAGGCGCCGCGCTGAGTGACATAGTGCGCAGGCGCCGCGTTGAAGACAGAGTCATTAGAGAAGGATCAGGGAGGCCGCCCAGCGTCAGCCAGGCCAGCATCTTGCTCAGGTGCCGCCGCCGATCAGCCAACTCTTCTGAGCGCCTCTGAGTGAGAGTGACCTCACCTGAGCGACCTCTCTGTCCCCGGGGGTTCCCGTTTTCCCAACGAGGGAGTCTCAGCATCCTTACCAGCTCATCTGGGAACACGGTTGGAGCTTTTTGCCTCTGTCTCCTGTGTTAAGACACGTTTGAGATTTGTGTAAAGGAGTGACATATTTTGTTTGTTAGGACACTAGTGTAGAATATGAGATGTCACATCGCTGCTTCTTCTCCTGTAATTGTTGCCCCCATGTGGATTATTTTTTGGAACAGAGAATGAAGGGAAAACATGTAACCGGATTAAGAGGGGTATAATGTGAAGATGTAAATGTTAATTAAATACAAATTCAATAGATGTGTCCAAGCATAGAGAATTATGCATTGTTAAGTTTTTTCTGTTCCCATCCCCAGCGTCTGGTAATTATATTTAAAGGATCTAGGCGTGTGCAGCCTTGCATACTAATAGAAAAGTAAAGAGTTAATGGAATTAACCCATTTGTTGCATGAGTGAAATGCAAAAACTTTTACAGCTGAGAGGTTAAATGAATGCAGAAATACAAATCATGTTCTTTTTTTTTCTCTCATTGGAAACTATGGATACCTGTTTGCTGATGATTCCCTGCAGCTACAGTACAGTGTCATTGTGAGATGTGTAACAGTGAAAGACAACTGGGTGTATAATTTCACTACACAGAACACAATGATCAGTGTTCAAGACTGTATATAAAACACACGTGACACTTTGTGAGCTTTTTTACCTGTAATTCCAAGAACAAAGGTCCTATGTCATGAAACTGCATGATAGGTGCTGTAGTCCACATGATCTGTGATATCCATGGGTTCACTGGTCTTAGAGTAAGCACAGGGATACTTTGCTGGGATGAAATAATGGCTAGCCCATAATACCTCAATGGGTGCATGAAAATCAAATAATTCCCTTTCTTAATGCAGTACAGAGTTTCAGTTTCCTTACTGCACACATGTATGCAACTCATGGTATATTTATCAATTCTGAGCAGTATTTTTTGCTGGCATTTATATATTGCCTTAAGAAAATTATGTAAGTCTTGTGTTTAATGCTAATGTTTGGCGTTGTGTTTGCATATTGATGATACCTCTTTATGGGGAATTGTGATGTTTGTCTGAGATAGATTTTAAATATTTTATGTTTTTAAATAATGCAGCCCAGAGCACAACATGGAAGCTGCAACTGTCCCTCTGGTTTATGGATGGCAAATGCACAATTTGTATTTAACAATGACATAAATAGGCAAATTCCAAGATTTCCAGTATTTTAATTGATGATATGACTTGTACACATTATATCATATATTTGTTTTATTATATTATTTATGTTTTTATTGTGAACAGAGTAATCCCCTCCACCTACACAATTTGTAATTTACTTTAACTACATTTTTTATTGACCTGCGCGGCTGCGCTCTCCCTAAACGATTAATTATCCTTTCTCACCAGTATTGTTCAATGCGTAGATTTTTTTTTTCCTGTCTGACCCTCTGATCTTCTAATCACAATCTTAATATTTTTGTCTTTTCCTCTAATCAATCTGCATAAAATTCCTGCTGTAATTCAATGCACCAGAACAGTCTTTAAAGCTGCGCTACACTTGTAATATATCACCATAGCGATAAGTGGATTGTTCTTGTCCCTATGTGCTTTCACATCTGTCTTATCTATATATAATACTCTTCAAATGTGTTTTAAAATGCATGGTTTTCCCTTTTATGAATAACATAATAATGACGTTGGGCTGGTATAATAATGCTATGGGGCTGGTATGAAATAGTTTCCAGGGCTGGTTTTTATCCCCAGTCCGGCCCTGTTTACACCTAACCCTTTCGCTGCTGAGCTGACGCTATTACGTTGGCCAGGGTCCCGGGAGACTGCAGTGATCAGCCGAAGTACCGACCAATCGCGGCTGCTAAGTCAGGACGCGTTCAGCGCATCCGTAGCACAGAAAGCCCTTTCAACAAGATGCGCTGAGCACGTCCACAGCAGCGAAGCAGTAATCTAAGTAAAATTCATCCGTTTCACATTCCGAAATAACGAATAAAAACGAAATGGTAACAAAATACAGAATAACTGATAAAAACAAAATACAAATTGAGCCAAAAAACGAAATACCACTAAAAACGAAATAGCGTATCAACCCAAAATACAAAATACCGATAGTCTGAACTAACGAATCAATTCAAAATACGAATCATAGTAACATATCGAAGGAACCGAAATGAAAAAAGGGAACAAAATGATCCGAAACAAAACAAAACACATTTTTTTGCCGTGCTTCTGATCTTCTCACAAACGTTTCTTGCAGCTCATTAATTGGAGCCAATAATATGTGAGCTCTGTAAGAGTTCAAGTAAGGGGATCCTACTGGGTCTGCGGAAGAACATCGGGAAATATTTATTCCCAGCATTCCACTGCATACGGCCAGAGGATAGCATTGCCCTCTGCACCAAGGTACCACTTGTATTGTGCCGCCTCCGTGGGACCTGTGCTCCCTGAATGTGTTATCCAGGAAGTCACCTTCAGTGTTCAGCATGAAAGAAATTACATCTACTGAAGATTTGCTGCGAAAATAAATTTTGCTTATGAGTATAAAATTAAATAGGCTTGCTGAAGGTGATGTGTATCAGCAACTGGTAAAACAGTCAAGCAGATCTGCAGCAGCTTTCCCTCCTTCACATCCCTCAGCCAGAACATGAGGTAGTGCTGTATAATTGTGGATTATTCCAGCCTTGGTGTCAGAATAATCTTAATTTTAATAAAGACAGGAGGCGAATATTTTGCATTCTCTTTTCTTTACTAAATCAACAGCAGCAAGGAAAGTTACATAGCAACAGCAGTAACCAATCAACAATAAGAGTGTAGTAAGTCCTTAGCCACGCCCTCTTTTCTTGTAAGCTGGACGAGCAGGAGAGACGTGACGGAGAAACCAGAAATCCAGGAAGGTGGAAGGAAACGGAAAATGAAGCGGAGAAGATCCAACTAGGCAGAAGTCCAGGAGACTTGTAGGTATAGAACTGGAAGCCAACGGCCATCCGAGACGAAGAGAGACCACAGGAGCCGGTCAAACTGAGGAGGAAGCAGAGGATACGTGAAAGCACCATGCAAAGGAGGCCTGTCAATCAACAGCCAACTAACGAATCATTTAAAATGAAAACTAGCAAATGGTATCCAAATTCGAGACAGTAGTTCGAAGTTAGGCTAACAAAACATGCAAACCCTACCAAGGGGATAAAAAACAGAGTAAACAAATGTACAAAGCAAAGTGGAGACGCTAAAATCTCCCTTCATGTGCGAAAAACTTTATTGAATGTTGTTTTTTTTTTTTTTTTTTTTTAAACATATAGCAGAAAATAAACAGAACATTGAAAGCCAACCCGGGTCCGGGCGGGCGGGAAAAATATTCGCCTCCTGTCTTTATTAAAATTAAGATTATTCTGACACCAAGGCTGGAATAATCCACAATTTTATATCAAGGCAGGAGGCTTCATATTTTGCAGTTTTAAAGCTGCACTAAAGCCCCAGAAGCATGAGAACGAGGACGGAAATAGAAGGTACGGAACGTGACCGCCCTAGACCAATCGGCCGCCTGTAGAATATCAGCCAAAGAACCCCCAGCGTTAGCAACAGAGGAAGCCGCTGCGCCTCGCACGGAGTGAGCGCCGAAATGGGGAGCAACGCCCGCCAGGGAGAGGAGCCAGCGCACCCATCTCGAGAGGGTAGGAGAGGAAACAGGTCTGAAAGGAGAGACATAAGAGACCAAGAGTTGGCCAGTCGGGGAGGAGCGCAAAGGACGCAAACGAGAGAGGTAAGTAGTAACACAACGAGCCACACATAGCAGAGGATCAGTGGGGAAATAAGGGTAGAAAACCTCACGGGATAGAGTTTTAGTACGCCTAGTAAGCGAGAAGACAACACCCTCAGGGGAGAACCCCACGGCGTGTGCATCAAAGGCCCTAACATCAGAGACACGTCGAAAGGAAACCAGACATAACAGAACCGTTAATTTCGCCGAGAGCTGACGGAGGGTTAGTGAGTCATTATCCGGCCAGTTACGCAGGAAGTCGAGCATTAGCGCCACATCCCAGAATACCACATATCTCGGAGCCGGCGGGCGAGCGAGTCTAATGCCACGGAGGAGACGGCAGACAGAAGGGTCCCTACCCACAGGAATGCCGCCTAGGGGAACGTGAGCCGCCGAGATAGCCGAGCGGAACAGGTTAATTGTACGATAGGACTTTCCCAACGTGGAAAGATTTGCCAAAAAATTGAGGATCAACTGTAGAGGGGCAGAAGCGGGATCAGCCTGTTGTTGCAAACACCAGCCACACCAAGTTCTCCAGGCGTAACGATAACACTTTCTCGTGCCGGGAGCCCAGGATTCCCACAATAAGGAGCGAGCTGCATCTGATAGTCCCGGCAGCATGCAGGGTCTCCGGAGATCGTCCAAGCCACCAGAGGAAGAGTGTTCTCCAGAATCAACGGATGCGGCCTGCCCTGGGGATCCAGCAGAATGGATCGGAAGGACGGGAGCAGGAGCGGATGGAGGCAGGAAAGTTCCAGCGTCAGCGGGAACCAGGGTTGGGCATGCCATAAGGGCGTGAGAAGAAGTATCCGGATCCCCCGTCGGCGGACTTCTTGGATCGTTCGCGTTATCATCGGGAACGGCGGAAAGGCGTAGGCCCCGGACAGTGGCCAAGGTTGGAGGAAAGCGTCCACCGCAGTTGCTTGTGGGTCCGGCAGCCAGCTGAAGTAGGCCTCTGTTTGACGATTCAAGCGGGAAGCGAACAGGTCGAGGTGAAACGGTCCCCTCAGTTCCGACAGGCGGTGGAACGTAGCAACGTCTAGTTTCCAATCGCTGGAATCCCTCCAATACCTCGAAAACCAATCTGCCACAAAATTGGAGGAACCGGGAAGGTATTCCGCCTTGAGAGATATGTTCCGGTCCAAGCAGTAATTGAAGAGGGAAAGCGTGAGGTCCGACAGGAGCTTGGAGCGGGAGCCTCCTAGGCGATTCACGTACTGGACCGCGGAGATGTTGTCCATCCGGAGAAGAAGGGTACAGTCCCTGAGGTCCTGGGTAAAACTGCGAACGGCGAACGAGCCGGCGATGAGCTCCAGGCAATTGATGTGAAGTTGCCGTTCCTCCGGAGCCCACGCTCCACCCGTGGATATAGTGCCGCAAGTTGCTCCCCAACCCGATTGACTGGCATCGGACTCCAGGACGAAATCTGGAAGAGAGCCGAAGATGGCCCGACCGTTCCAGGCCTCCATGTGGCGTAACCACCATAGGAGCTCCACTCGCACCTCCGGGGTGATGGAGACCAGCTGGTCGTAGGAGGGGTTTAGACGAAGGTGTGTTGCCTTCAGACGTTGCATCGCCCGATAGTGTAGTGGGCCAGGGAAGATGGCTTGAATGGAGGAAGAGAGGAGACCGACGACTCTTGCCAAATCTCGGAGGCAGATGGTGTCCCTGCTGAGGATTCCGCGTAGGTCTTGTAGGAGTGTGACCGCCAGGGATGTATGGTGAGCGGATTGCGCGGGGTCCCGTGCCAATAGAAGGATGTCGTCTAGATATATAATCGTCCGGACACCTTGGGATCGTAGAAAGGCCATTACCGGTTTGAGCAGCTTCGTAAAGCACCATGGCGCGGAGCTGAGGCCGAAGGGCAGGCAGGTGAACTGCCAGAGGTCGCGATGCCAGAGGAACTGCAGGTACGGGTGGTGAGAGGGATGGACCGAGACCGTGAGGTAGGCGTCTGTGAGGTCCAGTCTCGTGAACCAATCGCCGTCTCTGAGGAGATCTCTGAGAAGGTGTATACCCTCCATTTTGAAGTGGCGGTAGGCCACGAAGGTGTTGAGAGACTTGAGGTTTATGACCGGGCGAAGGTCCCCTGATTTCTTGTGGACCAGGAATATAGTGCTGACGAAGCACGGGGAACCCCTGGCGGGGGTGATGGCGCCTTTTAACTGCAAGGAGCGCAGTTCCTGGTCTATCAATGTCGCCTCCTCTGAGGAGTAACGGGCCTGGGGCGGGGTAGCAGCCTGGACGGGAACCTGGGAGAAGTCGATTGAATAACCTGCTACCGTTCGTAAAACCCACGAGTCTGATGTGAGTGTGCGCCATTTGGGAAGGAAATAGCGTAAGCGACCCGCGACCGGAATGTGTGGAAGTGGGAGCGCTGAGACAGACTTACCAGCGGAGTAGCGGCGTCTGGGTCTGTTGAAGCCGCGACCAACAGGGACTCCGCGCGCCAGGATCGGGCTGGGTCTGTACTGCACCTCTTGGTTTGGCGTGAAGCGAGGTCTATAGGTAGCGTTGTAGCGGCTGGCGACCCGACCTCTTGGTGCGCCAGCCCTGGAGAAAAACGTTGCTGGGGGTGGAAAACCCTTTTCATGTTTGCCTGAACCTTTTGAAGGTTTGTATAAACGTTCACCTTGCGGTTAAGGTCTCTCATGAACAGATCCCCAAACAGTAAGCCTTGTGCTGCCGGACCCAATTCCTTTGTAGCCATACTAGTAAGCTTTGCATCGAGCCGAAACAGCGCCGCCTTACGGCGTTCGGATGAAATACCAACGTTGGCATTACCCAACAAACAAAGGGCGCGCTGTGCCCATTCGCGGACTAGCGCAGGGTCAAGCGGGCTGTTGGCGGCTAGTGCTTCGTCCGCCATCACGAAGATGAGCGAAAGGGGACCGGAGACGTCCAGAAGCTTGTCCTGGGCGACACGGAGACCCTGTTCCAACCCCTTTCTGGGGTCCCTGCCAGCCTTACCCATGAAAGTGACGAAGTCTTCGTCAAATTCAGGGGTAAGGGACACCTTATCAGGTAGAGTCGGGCGAGGGCATTCGGCCCGTAAGCGTGCTCTATCCGCCTTATCCAGGGGGCAGCGCAACCAAAAACGCAAGAATTGAGCTATATGGTCCGGTGGTAACCAAGCGGAGGACCTAGGGTGGGTGGTCGAGCGCGGGTCAAAGAAAGGCAAACCTCGGGAGTCGAGGAGTTGTAAATGGGTGTCCGCGGACGCGAGTGAGCGTGGTGGCGCGGGCATGGTATTAAGTGGCATGATTGCCATAGCATCGGAACGGGGCTCACCCGTTGAAACAGGAGTGGCCGGTGGGTTACCGGTAGATTCTACATCCTCCTCATCAGGATAATCAGCCTGATAGTCATCCAGGTCATAAGTGTCAGCACCCTTGGGTTCTGGGACACATTTGGATTTTTTAATAGGACCTTTGCCCTTGCCAGCGGATTCCGACTGGCCCTTCCAGTGTCTTTTCCGTGAGGGTTCCGCAGCCTCGGACATGTCCGAGTGTGAACCCTCAGAGTGGGTCGGAGACTGGGCCCTTGAAAGAACCGGAGGTTTTCCGGGGGGCTGGAGGAAGGCTCGCAAGCGCTATGGGGAGGGTTTCAGAAATGGCTGTCAGCAGCCAAGCTTTCAGTTCCTCCTGGGTGGAGGGAAGTCGTGGGGAATCCATAACAATGGAGTCAAGAGAATAAATCGGGGCTCACCCGCAGTGGAAAATATATAATATATTTATTTATCAAATGGATCCGAATGTGCGGATCTAGGCGCCGCTCAGCGGGCTGTCGCGCGATTTTCGCGGGCTTTTTTCGAGCGGCCGCCGGAGCGGAGTTACTCGTTTTTTGGTGCGTTTAACGGGGCTCACCCGTTAATAAGTAGGAGAGGGTCCGTACAGCAGGCTGTCAGTAGGAGATGGGCGCACCTGTCTGACTCTAAAAACGCACGAGTGAGAGGAAATGGCCGCCAACGCATGCGCAGATAGAACGCGCACTCTGAGGCGATCTCATGCGGGATTGCGCGCGCAGACGGATATAAATAATAGTAAATAGAAATAAATGAATAATTCAGCGTATCGCTAGCACCCGGCCCCAGGGGAAAATACCCTTTGCCTGCCGGGAGATGGAGAAGCAAGCGCAAGCCCGCAGGTGGGAAAGTGCCCACACAGCAGGCAGAAGCTAAGGAGAAAAACTGGTAAAACAGAATATTATGTCAAAACACAAACGGTGTAAAAACTAAGCATTTCAGAATAAATCGAATTGCAGAAATAACAGAAATATATCCTGGCGTCCAGGAGCTGTTTTTAAAACGACTCACCTGGAGGCCAGCAGCAAGAAAAGAGGGCGTGGCTAAGGACTTACTACACTCTTATTGTTGATTGGTTACTGCTGTTGCTATGTAACTTTCCTTGCTGCTGTTGATTTAGTAAAGAAAAGAGAATGCAAAATATGAAGCCTCCTGCCTTGATATAAAATTCTATGTATCTCTCCCCAAACACCAGGCAAGAATTAGTGTTGTAATAAATACGTTTTTTTTTATTTGAGATTGAGAGGGGGTGGTGGTAAAATGACACAAACAATAGAGTACATTGTCTACAGTAGGGGGATGAGAATGTTAATGTTAATGTTTACTCTCATTGGAAAGGCCAGAGCATGTTTAACCCTTTCGCTGCTGAGGCTTTTCCCGCCTCTCTGCTGAGGTCATTTTTACCGGTTTTGCTCATCATGTTTAAACGCGTTTTGAAGGCTTATTTTAGTATATGACCCAGACATATTATATATCGTTCTTTCCGTCAGACTCGGTAGATTCATAATATGTCATTATTATATGTATACGTCATGACCTGTCTGTATATATTATAACAAAAAATGCAATAAAATATGAATTTTCAATAATTTACAATGTGTAAAGTGTTTTTTTTCCACATTTTAACATGCGAGCAATTGCGGTTATATTTTGTATGGGGTGCGCTTGTTAAAAAAATTAGAGATGGGGTCTCGTTACATTTTTTTTGGGGAAAATTACACGATTTTTAACAAACGCACCGCATACAAAAATCGTTAGTGCAGCATCATTGTTCACATTATATTTGAAATGGGAACAATATTGCTGCATTAACAAACCAAAAAAAAGAAAAAAAAAGTGTTTATTTTTTTTTTATAATTTTTTTTAAAATATTTTTTTATTTTTATTTTATTTATTTTATTTTTATTTACTAACTTTTTTCACATTCGAGTTTGGTATCGTTGGAACGGCCATGCTCTGGCCGATCCAATAATACCAAACGTTAACCCCTAGCTGCCACGGATCGGGAGATAGGGCGTTCACCAAAGTCACCAACGACCTCCTAACTGCTAAAAAACACGGCCACTATTCTATTCTCATCCTGCTTGACCTCTCGGCTGCTTTTGACACTGTTGACCACCCCCTCCTTCTACAGACCCTCAACTCTCTGGGTCTCGGTGACACTGCACTTGCTTGGGTTGACTCCTATTTATCCAACAGGTCCTTCTGTGTGTCCTTTGCTGGTAACTCCTCCTCTTCATTGCCTCTATCTGTTGGTGTACCTCAAGGCTCTGTCCTTGGTCCTCTGCTCTTTTCCATCTACACCTCTCCCTGGGCAAAATCATCAACAGCTTTGGCTTTAATTACCACCTCTACGCTGATGACACTCAGATCTACCTCTCTACCCCTGATCTCTCTCCCCCTGTCCTTTCAAAAGTCAGTGACTGTTTATCTGGCATCTCCTCCTGGATGGCCTCCCACCACCTAAAGATCAACATGTCAAAGACTGAGCTCCTACTTATTCCTCCCTCAATGCCTCCCCACCTCCTGACTTCTCTATCACGGTGGAGGGTATCACCATCTCCCCATCAAACCAAGTTCGCTGTCTTGGAGTTCCACTGGACTCTGCTCTTTCCTTCATCCCCCACATCAAGTCTCTTTCCTCCTCCTGCCGATACCAACTGCGTAATATTTCCAGAATTCGGCCATTTCTTACCGCTGTCACCACAAAACAACTCATACACGCCCTGGTAATCTCCCGACTCGACTATTGCAATAATCTCTTATCTGGCCTCCCTCTGTCCCGCCTCTCCCCCCTACAATCCATCCTGAACGCCTCCGCCAGGCTAATTCACCTCACCCGCCGCTCTGTCTCTGCCGCTCCCCTCTGCGAGTCCCTTCACTGGCTCCCCATCCACTGCAGAATTAAGTTCAAAATCCTTATCCTTACCTACAAAACCCTCACTAACTCAGCGCCCCACTACCTGTCCTCACTAATCACCAAATACACCCCAGCCCGCTCCCTAAGGTCAAACAGTGACCTGCGCCTAGCTTCTCCCCGCATCACCTCTTCCCATGATAGACTGCAGGATTTCTCACGCGCAGCCCCACTCTCTGGAACGCTCTCCCTCGTGCTGTCAGACTTTCCCCTAACTTCTCTTCCTTCAAACGCTCCCTGAAAACATTGCTATTTAGGGAAGCCTACCACCCAACTCACTGACGCAACCATCAATCACTCTCACCTTACAGTCCTCTCCTCCTGTTTCCAACCCCAACCCTCCTAGATTGTGAGTTCCTACGGGAATAGGGCCCTCATCTCCTCCTGTACTGTTTGTCAAATGTTGTTCAATGTATTGTAACCCTGTCTGTACTGTGCTTATTGGACAGCGCTGCGGAATATGCTGGCGCTTTATAAATTAATAATAATAATAATAATAATAATAATTGGAACTCCCTATCTCCACCGTTGGTGGCAGTTAGGAGTTAACTCCAGGACTGGCGTCATCGTGCTATGCACGATGACGCCAGTCCTCAGGGGGAGTTCCCAGAGGCTTGGCCGACATCCAAGATGTCGGCCAGCTCCAGGAAAGGATCACGAACCGGCGCTTTTCAGCGCTGATTCGTGATCCAGCTCCCCAGGGGTTAATGCCAGGTACCATTTGAAAGGGCAGGCTGTGCCCTTCCAAATGGTGCCTGGGTTAACCCCCGCAATGCCGCAGATCGGGAGGGAGAGAGGTCCGAAGGACCTTCCCCCCTCCCTTTCAGGCGCCTCCTCCGCACATGCGGGGGGGGGGCGCCTGAATTAGGTGTCATCGCGCTGCCGCGATGACACCTAATTTCACCGGCGGCGGTTCCGGATGCTGGGCTGACATCGAGGATGTCAGCCCGCACCGGGGGGGCCAGCGATCGGCCGGAACCCGGCCGAACGCTGACCCCAAAGGGAGGACGCGCTCAGCGCGTCCTCAGCACAGCAGGAGCCATGCGGAGGACGCGCTGAGCGCGTCCTCCGCATCGAAGTGGTTAAAGTAAAAATATAAAAAAATTAATTTATGACGTATACATATAATAATGATTTATTATGAATCTGCCGAGTCCGCCAATATAGTCAGACAATATGGTCAGGAAACACTGTTTCTGATGGTAAAAGTACAAACATTAATTTGTGTTGATTGTGAAAATTACATTTTTAAATAAAATGTGCTAATAGTGTTTATATTTGTCTAGACTGGGCCGTGGTCATATAGCCTTTGCAATACAGGAACATCGGTTCAAGTTGTTGGTTTGGTTGTGAACTCTATGCTGGTTGATGAAAATGTGCCACCAGTAACTGTGAACGCTCACATGAACATAGAGAAAAACAATTACCCTAATCCAATGGTCGTGTATGCATCTGTAAGCCAAGGGATGGTTCCTGTGACGGGTGTAAACGTCATAGCAATTATTGAATCTGCAGCTGGCATTTCAGATGAATTTGAACTCTTGGACAATGGTGCAGGTAATGATTTAAAATTATGTCGAGCTATTATATTACCCATGTGAAATTGCAATAGTTTCATTTTGCTTTAGTATTTGAAAAGGTGATGCCATCATTTTCAGTATGGACCCGGTACTCCAGAGGCAAGTAGATATTTTATTCAGAACATTGATGTTTCAGCTGAACACCCAGCCTTTCTCAAGCTGAAGCTTGAGAAAGGCTGGGTGTGCAGCTGAAACGTTGCTGTTGTAAATAAAATACATCCTAGCTTCTCTAGTACCGGTTCCCTGCTTGTTTTTTGTCTATGTAGGCGGGGCTTCCCTGGATCCCCAGGCACCCAATTTCCACTGGTGCTCTGTAGCGCCGTTGCATTGTACCTGAGTGCCATCATCCCCATACTGTTTCTCATCATTTCCAGTATGGTCACTCAAACTTACAAGTGAATGCTTGGACTGGTTGGAGGGTTGCAGAGCTGATAATTATAAAGATACTCTAAGCATATGTTGTAGCTGGGGATTGTAACCCCAGAAGGCTTTCACAGCATGAACTGATTGTCAGTCAACTTTCCAGGTAAGGGCCATGTCAGACGAGTGCACTATGTGCGCCCATACTGACGTGCCTCCCGGCGTCGGTCGCAGCGTTGTGACGCTACGAGGCCCGGCCACACGCTGTAGTGCACACACGAATTCTGCGTGCTACAGCGGCCATGCTGCGGCCATGCTGAAAGCCTCCCTGTTGAAGCGCTATGGAGCTCTTTCGACAGCGCTGCAAAGCACTATCCTCCAGAGGAGGATCGAGCCTTGCAGCACTGAGCGCACTAACTGCGCTCAGCGAGGTGGCCAGATGGGCGTCAAAGTGGAAGGAACGTCCACTCTCACGGACGTTCCTTCCGCTCTTAAAAATGCTTGTCTGACCCCTGCCTAAAGAGAGGCTCCTTTACTTTGGATGGCTGTCACAACCTGCTAGGACAGCCAAGGTGGGGACAGGGGAGACCTAGCACGCCATGACCACACCATTGTAAATTGAGTGGTCACAATGCCCTGATTGCCTTCATCACTCTCCACCGAGGAGGCTCTCTGAGGATCGATTCAGTGCTGATCTAAGTTTCAAGAATTGGGACGTGGAAGCAATTCAGAACCAAGATCCCTAGAATGGCTCTCAATACAGCTGCATTAAGAGCTATTGGATTGGCTGGATGTTCGCTTGCTGAAATAAAAAGAAAAGCTCCTCAAAATTGATAATTATTATATATTTGCTTTTTCCAAGGTGCTGACATAGTAAAGGATGATGGTATATACTCAAGGTATTTCACTAAATTCACGTCAAGTGGGCGATATAGCTTAAAAGTACGTGTTGAAGGTGTAAAGGGTAAAAGTCGTCTGGCAATTCCTTCCAGTCGAGCTAAGTATTTGCAAGGATATACAGAAAACGGTAAGAGCAAACTTAATATTAATTTCTTAAGAAACAACTAATTCGCCTTTTCTTGAATGGAATAAGTGTACATATTCTGATTATTTTTCTTTATTATTATTATTCTTTATTTATAAAGCGCCAGCATATTCCGCAGCGCTGTACAATGGGCACAATATAGACAGGGTTACAATACATTGAACAACAATTGACAAACCAGTACAGGAGGAAACGAGGGCCCTATTCCCGTGGGAACTCACAATCTAGAAGCGTTGGGGGTGGAAACAGGAGGAGAGGACTGTGCTGAGCTGAGTAAGTTATGAATATCATAAGGGTCAGGGAACAGGAAGTGAGCTGTGCCCCAGGAAGAGCAGTGTGCAGGAGAGCCAGCTCAGAGTCAGGAAAGCAGCTCAGATCTGATGTCCTATAATAATAAAGAGGTTGCTGTAAATAGAACCTCGTGGATCCTTTCAGTACATTAAAAAGCTGAAGAACACATGGTACCAGGAGTGGATGTTTCTTCAAGTTCTACCAGTTACTAGCAAGTACAGCAACATGGATCTGCAACAAGTTGCATCACATGGCCAGCAAACCTCACAGAGTTTACCTGTTAGAACTGATAGCCTGAAGCCACCTCCTGAAATCAGGTTTGTGGGTAATCTGGAGGAAGTGTGGAGAACATTTAAGCAGAGATTTATCCTGTATATGAAAGCAACAAACACCTGCACTTTGCCAAGGGATCAGAAAGTAGCATTGCTCTTAACTATTGCTGTAGCAGACGCATTGGACATTTATAACAGCTTTCAATTATCTGAATCTGATGGTGAGAATTATGAGATGGTCATGGAAAGATTTGCTGCACATTGTCCACCAAAGAAAAATCAAACATATGAGCGTTTTGTATTTAACTCTAGGGTGCAGCTGCCACATGAGACAGTGGAGGAGTTTGTCACTGACCTAAGATTAAAAAGCAGGTCTTGTAACTTTGGCCCTCTGCAAAAATCTTTAATCAGAGATAGGCTTGTGATAGGCTGCAACAGTAATAAAATATGTGAGAGACTACTAAGAGATTGTGATTTGACTCTGCAGAAACTGTGTCCATATGTCAGTCTGTAGAGCAGACCAAAAAACAACTAGATGTTTTGTTTAAGCAAGATTATCAGGAACTGGTTAATGAAGTCAGAAAACACAGATCTAATGGTTCCAGAGCACAGTCCTTTCCACAAATGTCAGAGAGGAGACCAAAGAATAAAGTGAATATACTGTACAAGATGCAAAGTACAGAGATGTTTCATGTCGGAAATGTGAAAAAATTCATGAGTTACGTAAATGTCCAGCCTATGGACAGAAATGTAGTATCTGTGAAAAATATAATCACTTCGCCAACCAGTGCAAGGTGAGAGTGATGGACTGGTTGGGGCAGTGAGGTATATCAGTGAGTCGGGTGGTAGGCTTGCCTGAATAGGAATATCTTAAGGGAGCGTTTGTAGGAAGGGAAACTAGGGGAAAGTCTGACCGTACGAGGGAGAGCATTCCAGAGGATGGGGCTGCGCATGAGAAATCCTGCAGTCTATCATGGGAAGAGGTGAAGCTAGGCGCAGGTCACTGTCTGACCTTAGGGAGCGGGCTGGGGTGTTTTTGATGATTAGTGAGGACAGGTAGTGGGGAGCTGAGTTAGTGAGAGCTTTGTAGGTCAGGGTAAAGATTTTGATTAAAGAATGTTATGCAGATTCGAGATCATGCTTGTCGGCTTCCTTCTGAGGCTGGTCTGCACTGTGTTCGGTGGCTCGTCAGCGGCCCTCCGGTGGGTTTGCAGCGAATGTACAGCAGGTTGGCGGCAGCGGGCAACGGGTTTGCAGCGAGTTTGCGTTGGTATTTGCCAGCCGATTCCCTGCACTTCGGGGACCCTGTGGTGAATGCAGAATTCACCGCAAGTTTGGGAAATTTGATTTCCCCCGAAGTGCAGAGAACTAGAGATGACATTAGGGGTTATTCAGAAAGGTCCTGGTGTTCGGTGGTTTCGTTCGACAGGTTTATTCAGGCGAATCCCATAGGCTTCAATGTTAAAAATATTCCCATTTTAATTCAATATCTAATAAACCATTGATTGTAATATTCTGCAGTAAAATGTCTCTTTATTTATAGATTTTTTAAAGATCTTTTAAGCATTTTTTGAGATTCTTTTGGCAATTTTTTTTCCGTTTTTGTTGTTTAAATCGTCTTTTATTTTTTCTCTAACAGACCTTTTTATTATCATTCATAGGACCTTATATGTAAATTCCATACATTTTCATTCAGTAGTTTTTCAAACAGCGTTTCAATTTTGAAACTTTCAAGTGTACTGTTTTTTTTTTTCTCGTTCGTTAGCCAGTCAGCTTTTTCCGGCGGCTGTTCTGCGCTGTGATCGGCTGCTCATAGGCTTTTTCCTGCGTGTTCGGCGTGGTTTTTGCACGATTTCGGTGAGTGTTCAGCGAGTGTTCGTCGGGTTTGCGGCGGGTTATCCCTGCACTCCGGGGACCCTGCGGATGTACTTGAATACACCGCAGAGACAGCGAACTAGAATCGCTGAATCACCCTGAAGTGCAGGGAACAAAAGCCCTTATGTCATAACTAAACTGAAAAAGACGAAAACTTTTTTTCTTTAAATTTTTGAAGATTGTCATGGTATTAAACTTTATTATTTTGTTTCAGGTTCAGTTATTATGAACGCTCCTAGACCTGTAGTCAGTGATAATGAATTAAACATTGGATCTTTCAGTCGCACAACATCAGGTGGAGCTTTTGAAGTACTTAACTTTATTCCTGGAGAAACATCGGATATTTATAAACCAGAGAAAATAACAGACTTGGCTGCAAAGATAGAAGAAAAAACAATTGTACTGTCATGGACAGCAACAGGGGATGATTTTGATAAAGGAAATGGTATGTGTTTTATTTCTCACTTTTTTCTGTTTTGCAGGGTTTTTAACCCCTCAACATCCAGTTATATTTATTTTACTGCTATTGAATCATGCACACATGGGTCATTTCTTATGTGTTTAATAGTGTTATCTCTAAACAGCCTGGTTATCATTAAACTGCTTGGTTACATTATGTATGTGATCATGGAAAACTTGAGGGGTTATTGAAGATGCGGCGAACTTGCCACTGAATTGCACTGAAAGGTGCAATTTCGTGGCAGTTCGTCTATTCACAAAGCTGTCAATTCACCAAATACTATCAAATAGACAGCAAAATACAGTGCAGTTCACCACAATTCGGCAATCTTCGGCAGTAGAAATATTTTCCCATAGAGAAGTAATGGTTAATCTATTCACAGAACGCCGAACTGCACCAAAGTGTCAGTGAAATGCACTGGTCTTCGGTGGTTTAGTTTGACAGGTTTAAACAGGTGAATTCCACAGGTTTCAATGTAATTTTTTTATTGTTTTTACATTTTTATTCAACCATTTATTTTTTACATTTTCAGCAAAAAGCCTTATTTATTCATTTTTTTGTATTTTTTTGGGAATTTTTAGGCCAAGTTTTCGATTACCAATTTTTTTTTCAATTCTGTAACAGACCGTTTTTGAATTTTTTTATAGGACCTTTTGTATTATTTCCACACATTTTCATGCATTTTTATTGTTTTAAACACCTATCAGAAGAATAGCAGAGCTTTTTTTTTCCTGCAGATCGAGCGGTCAGTTTGGCGCGCTTCAGCTGTCTTCGGCAAAGTTCAGCGGGCTGATCGGCAGACAGCAGCAGTCTTTGCCGGCTCCACGTTCGTCACAATTCGGAGACCCTGCGGTTAATACTGAATTCACCTCAGGGCTGGCAAACTGGAATCGCCAAAGTGCGCTGAACGAGAAAGCGCCAAAAATTTCATTGAAATTTCGATGCTTTCTGAATAAGCCCTTAAGATATTATTGCACTTATCAGCACAATCACTTAACACTTTAATCTAACTCCACCAAAAATCCCATTCACACACCTCAGATCCCTCGGTGGTGAGAGCGGTGCAATCCACCGCTTCCTCACTCCGCGGGCAGAGGAACACTGGGAACAAATAGCTTATCACCACGGTGTTATCAAGTTCCATCTCATAAGTATTAGGACTTGAGCTTCTGAGAAAGTGGCTTGGTCATAACACGGACATTAAAGGTGCAAAAATGCAAAACTGCTGACGCAAATCTTTTCCATATGCATCTTATTTTAACGTAGTAGTAGTGATCTGGCCTTACATTCGTTGTGCTGGCTCGCAGAGCAGTTGACTCCCCACCATAGGGGAATTGTCACATAGTACATCCTGCCTTTAGTGCGCCTCCAACCTCCTGTCGAAGATATATTCAATAAGAAACTTATACGAGATATACTGTAAATATCAATCGTCTATATTTCCTAGAAATTCTCCTAAATTATTTTAATTGTCTGTGTTTTGCTTTAAAAAATATAATAATCAACAACGGATAAAAACATATATATATTTATTACGTATACAAAAAAGTTTGAAATCTCATATCATAAAGATTTATAAACAGCATCCATCCATCAGCACATAGACTACTAGCTTCCCAATATATACATCTCCTGTTAGTAACTGCATATATGATTAATATCATTTACTTTATCAGTTAGTAACTATACACAGATGGTTAATAAACATTTCTGCTTAACGAAAACAATTAACATGTATTTCCCAGCAAACCAATGTTTAACAAGCTAGATCTTGTAGAGATATATGTATCTCTCTATGCTACGTGGATCAACAAAAGATGAGCTATCACTTATTCTATTTCTAGAATAAGTAATAAAAACGTATTTAGTGAATCCTCCCCTAATTACGAGAATTAAGCTTCTAATCTTCTGCTTTTTATATTGTAGTTATATAATTCCTTGCTTATTAATTTCAATCACAGTAACTTCCAATTTCAATATATATGTATATCTGTATATCATTGCAACAATACTTTAGGATAAAATCCTGGTATCCGATTCCCTTTTTTATATCTCTATCTGCAGAATAGAAATATTTTAAAGATTCGGGATCTATCTATTGCAAGAAATACTCCAGATATATATGATTACATTAATTCCTTAATTTGCTTTCATACGTTACCTGTCCAAGATTTGGATTCAATGTTTCTGTAGTTACAGCAGCAATATTCTTTGGATATAATGTATTGTTTTGGAATATGTGAAAATTATCAATATCAGATAATCAATGCGTGAGGGTTATAATTGTGCATTCCCATGAGGGAAAATTTAGGTGTGGTCCTAATTACGGTGAGATATAATATCCTGAATGCATTGTGTATCTTGTCCTGGAATGATCTGAATGACTGCAACAAACAGTACATATCCAGTTAAATTCAACGTCACTGAAAATCTACCTCCTCATTTAAATATTTACTTTCATTATAGATCCCTTATATTTATTCTTAAAATATAATATTTACTATACCTCAAGATGGCAGTGTTGCTTTTCAATAAAATTTCACAAATTAATTTTTAATCCCTTATCCTAGGTCAGAGGTCAATTTCACTATTTTATTTTGAACAAAGAACGACTATAGTTATTCCAGACAGTGCATCTCGGGTTGTCATTTTTGATTTAATGTCTCTCGTTATTTTGCTCATTTCAAAGATTTTAAAGTACTTCTTTATCAGCTAGATTCTCCTTTGCAATTAGATCAGCAACTTACATTTAAAACAGCTTGATTCTATTCTTTCAGTAATTATACTGTTTGCACATTTATAATCTACAAATATATATTGGAGTATCTATTATTTTACCAGACTACTAATATAGCTTGATTATAAGAATATATTTCTTGAATATATTTATACACTTGCATAGATATTTTATTTTATATTTCTATACCAGGAAAGAAAATATCTTTAATACGAAAAAAAAAAAAAAAACTATAAAATGTCTGTCGTGTCTGGCACTAGGCTCAGCCATACAAAAACACTTTATCTCTAGCGATTATAAAATCACCCATAACTCTTCTAGTCCTTACCATGAACTCATAAAAAAAATCTTTGAGTCCGTTTCTAAAACTAGGATAAAAATTGAAAAAGAAAAGACTTGTTTCATATAAGAATATAGATATGTTTAGACAAGATGGCTACAGGCATCCATTTTAATTTTCCAATATGATATACCTGACACTCCCAAAAAATAGTCTCAATGTGCTGAACAACGTCTTCAGAAACAGCAATAATGTACACTTTTTCCCACACCCATTTCCATTTTCTTTGATTCATGCCCCTTTCTCCCCTTCATTTTATTTATGCCCCATTCCTATTTTATTTGATTTGTGCCAATATTACAATATTGATCTTTGCCCCGTTACCATTTTATTTGACCGGTGCTCTATTATATTTGATTCATGCCCTTATTTTATTTGTGCCCAATCTTTTTTAATTTTTTGCTTCTGTTTTATTGGATTTTTGCCCCATTTTAGTTATCGTTAATTATTTTGATACATGAAACCATGAAACCCTCTTTTTGCCATCTACTATTCAATAATCCTTCTGATTTCTTTATAATCCCTGTAACAATTTATGGGATTAGTCCCGTAGGGAAATATCGCCTTTATATTTAAATAAGGTATGAAGATGGAATGCTGGATGAATTTCAAATTTCTTGATTGCTGTGGTCACATACAGGTCTATTCAAAGAAAGGTGAAACTCAGGAGAATGATTGGAGAAGTGAAAATTCTAGGTCAAAATGGCCAAACCAGAAAAATTCTCCCATTTATCTCACTTTCCAAATCAGCTATTTGGTCTAGATTGTTTTCGTCTCCTTCCAGTTCTCCTGATTTTCACCTTTCTCTGAATAGCCCTGATAGTTTATACGCTTCAGCAAAGCAGTTGTATAAATACTTTTCTCTTACCTCCGTTGTAATGTACATTATTTACCTACATTTGGCATGACAATATGCATATTTTTTAGTGTTTTCTTTTTTTCTGCCTGACTTCTTTAATGATTTTGTTTCTCTAAGATTAGCATGGAAACATAAATTGTGGTTTTTTTTAACATAATATTTATGTATAAGTTGAAGTGTTTAATCAGTCTTTCATTATTTGTTTTTAGCTTCAGAATATGACTTACGAATGAGCGCCGATCTCGTAGATCTCAGATTCAACTTCAACATGTCTACTCCAGTTAACATTTCCAGTATGACACCACAACCAGCTGGATCCAGTGAAACCTTTACATTTGTACCAGAAAACGTTGTCATCAAAAATGGTACTATACTTTATTTTGCAATTGTTGCAATTGATAAGGTATCACAAATTTCAGATTTATCAAACATAGCACAAGCTTCACTTTTCATTCCTCGAACACCAGATACTACTGTTCCGACTACTACAACGCCTACCACAACACAATCTAACAGACTTACCTCAACAAATTCTGGTTCTAAGCAAGTGAGTTTAGCCATCTTTGCATTGTTATTTATTGTGGCATGCCAAATTCATTTTTAACCCTTGGTCTGCTCCAACTGTATTACTCAATGAATTTTATAAGGGAAAAAAAATATCACTGTTTTGCTGTGAATGTATGAATAATTATTGAAATGTGTTTTATTTTTAATGGGACATGCTGTGTAAAAGATAAGTTGGTGGTTGGAAAGAAATTAATCATTGACTGCTTGTGAGCCCTCAGTTCTTTGCCTTTAACTTTATAATTTACCTTGTATTCCTTGCCACGGTCTCCTTTGTCTCCTTCCTTGCAACTACATCCCTACTTAAAAATTCTGGACCTGAATGGACCTCACCTCATAAAGACTGTCCAGCGGCAGCTGATGGACAGCCTTCAGGGCGTAGGGAAGAACTCCCGTTTCAAGTCTATCACAGCAGCAAAGCACAGCTGGCAGGGGGAAAGTGTTTACATATGTGGGGGGGGGAGGGTTGGGACCCTGCTGTCACCATGATCATTTAAATCCAAATTAATGAGGCACCTTAATAATTGCGTGGAAGTTATTATTTTTTCCAAAAAGAGATTAGTGTTGCAGATTATACAGGGTTATTCAGAGAAAGGTGAAAACCGGGAGATCTGGCAGGAGAAGAGAACAATCTATACCAAATGGCCGATTTGAAAAGGGAGATAAATGGGAGAATTTTTCTGGTTTGGCTATTTCTACCTAGAATTTTCACTTCTCCAGTCATTCTCCTGAGGTTCACCTTTCTTTGAATAGACCTGAATGTTGGAAAACCCAATGATATGGATAACAGTCATAACACCATACATTATTTGAAGGTCATTTTAACATAGTTTGTATATGATATTTGTTAGTAGAGGGTCATTCTTTGGTTGGTTTAGTAGCATGAGTTCTACTACTAAATTCTTTTCATACGTACTAATTCCTTATATATCTATAGATTATCCAGTAGGCTTTATGTTTAGCAACATATCTGGACAATATATTTTTGTCCACGTTAGAAGAATGCAAAGTCTTCATGCCATTTCACGTATCCAGTCATTTTCTCAAGAAACCCTACAAAATTTTCTCTCAAAACACATACAGGGTTCTTCAGAGAGTGTGAAAAGCAGGAGAATGACTGGAGAATGAAAAATTCTAGGTCAAAATAGCCAAACCAGAAAAATTCTCCCTTTCATCTCACTTTCCAAATCGGTTATTTTAACCTAGAATTTTTCATTCTCCAGTCATTCTCCTGCTTTTCACGCTCTCTGAATAACCCTGCTGTTGTCCTTATATCTTCTCTCTTGCAAACTCATCAACTACTCATTCGTAGAGAACCTCAGGCCGTTGCTTCTCCGTGTTCTCTGGTGACACGGTGACACTGGTGACAAAAAGAGAGTGAGTCATGGAACTTTTAAATGGATTTCTGATACCACGGAAGACAAGTTTTAGAAAATATGAAGTCTCATAGCATCTTATAGATTCAGAGAAAACAAAGCTAGATTTATTAAAGGATTCATTTTTTTATAAATGAATAGTAAAACACAAGCTTTAAAAGAATGAGCAAATTTTCAGCTTGTCATGTCTGGTTGACTAGTATTTAAAATCACTTGGCCGTTAAGCATCACATTAATTATGCAGCTATATTTTACACATTATGTGTACATCTTAAATGCAAATATATCAGTAAAGATTTGGTGATACTGCAAATACCAAAAAACAAAACTATGAGCTACTGTCATTTAATGGTAATGTAATCTAATATTTCTACATGAGATCGCATAGTCCAAAATTATATTTTTTATTTAATGTATATCTTTTGTTTTTAATAGGCGATTTTCTTGCAGTCCAATGTATGAGTTCTAACTTCTAGTAGTAAACTGTATAAAATTGTTCAATAAAATATTTGCACATTTAAATCGTGTCATTATTTTTATACTTGCTAAATGAATTGTTAAAAACTTTGCTGCTAAAGTAACTGTTCAAGCTGGGGGGATCTCAAAAGGAGGCATATCCTTCTGAGCACAACTATGGGCTATATTATAATCCTAATGGTAACATGGGGACGCTAACCGGGAAAATCTGCATCTTCTTCCGCGCCACCATGAGTATTACCTTCTGGAGTCCACAGATCTCGATGGAGGGTTCGCAACCTCATTTAATAAAAACTGGGAATTTCTTTTACTTTGACACCTATGGGATTCGCCTGCATAAACCTGTTGAATGAAACCACGAAAATCAGGGCATTTCACTGACATTTCTCTGCTGTTCGGTGTCTCTGAATAGATTAACCATTACTTCTCTATGGGGATTTCACTGCCGCCGAAGATCACCGTATTTCTCTGGCAATTCGCCAATATTTGGTGAACTTCCAGGTTTTTGAATAGCCGAATGGCCATGAAATTGCACCGTACGGGGAAATTCCCAGTTCAATGCAATTCCGTGGCCAGTTCGTGTCTCTCTGAATAACCGTGTAAATTACAACCCCATATTCTGGAGAGAGAAAAATATACCGCTATTACCTGGAAAAGAAAATATGCAGTAGTTGTAAATAATAATACATTTTGTTTTCATGGTCAGGGAAATACCTAAGTTAACAACACACCAGCCAAGCTTATGTAAAATGCAATTAACAAGTGATCAAAGTGGACCACTAGGGGTAGCTTAATGCTCCTTTCCGGTCAAAGACAACATCTTATGAGAGCTGCAGGTTTCAGTAAAAAAAACATTACATACTAGTAAGCTATACTTCTGGAAAAACATAGGGGCAAATGCCTGTAAACATTCTGTGAAGTATAGAACCATTAGCTGTACAGATCCTAATCTAGAGTGAAAAAGAAATATGGAAAATAAAATGCCACCGTGGCATGTAACCAGGAAACAAATAGGAGTAAGTGGTTAATAAAACTATATTTTTCTTTTCACTTTTATACAAGACTCATGAAATGGCTGTACTTAACCCCTTCACTACTATTATCTCTATCTTTGGCTTCAAGACACCATCGGGTGTCCCGATATCGAGATACTTCGGTATGTTGATCTGCAGTACAAAAGCAAATTAATTAGTTTGGGGGCACCTTCTGCAGCCCAAAAGCAAAGTTTTAGCCCTGTGGGCATAATGCCCAAAGAGCTAAAACTGTAAAATTGGCTGCTCAAAGCTCTGCAGCCGATGCGGGGAGAAATAGAAGAAAATAGACCAACCACTCTAACCTTTAACTCAATTTGTCAGCAGACGGCACCACTTACTGGCCAAATAATAGGTTATTTACAGTAAGATATACAATAGGTATAAACTCAAATATTTCTTACTTTAAAATTAATTCTAATGATTTGACCAAATTGTTTTTCCCCAAGTCCACAAGTCCAGTCAGTGACCAAATCCTATTATTATCAATTTAACCCCTTGGCTGCAGAAGACGTGTGTGCAGGACGTAATGGGGCTTACCGGCAACATGTGGAGGAGATCCCCCACACATCAAGGGGTTTCTGCAGCCAAGGGTGGTACCGTTGTACCCCTCCCAGCCCATATTCGCCATTGCGCTGATATCATTTTCAGACGCGACCTGGCAGAATGCCTGAAGAGATCAGAGTCCTTTGGACCCCTCTATTTTCTCATCCAGAGTGTCTACAAATAAGAGAGGCATTGCTGGAAAGGACACAGTCTGACATTTCCAGTGATGCCCCTCTTAACCCCTTAGGATTGGACGATGGACTTTCTCAGTGTGTCGTTCCAGTACCATGGTCCGGCACCAATCGCTGACTTCTCCCGGAGCAGGCTGACATCTTGGATATAGCATGGGAATGATGATGTCAGAAAGGGACCCCCCAGCAATCCCTATGGTGGAGGTATGGGTTTTCTTTGGACCCTGGATCTCCTAATCCATGGGAGCTAAAGGGTCATGTTTGGGCTTGTTGGAAAGGCCAGATCATGACTGGGTTATGTCCAAAAATAAAATGCAAAAACAAATAAAATTAAAAACTTTTTTTTTCTTCTTCTTTTTTGGTTCCAAAACAATGACATTGTCCATTTGTCACATACAAAATTAGCAATACTGCGGTGTAATACTCACCTTCTCATTTCCCACACCGCAAGCAAGTTCATTGTTTCATATATAGTCATTTTATTCATAAAACACAATGCGCCAAATACAATGAAAAATCTTGTTTTTTCAGTTTTAGTTTTCAGTTTTAGTTATTCTCGCAAAAAAATACAGTAACAGGTTCCCATTTCTATTTTTTTTTTAACAAGAGTGCCCCATAAAATATATAACCACAAAGGTTTGGATGATAAAGTGTGCAAAAAATTGTTTTACGTGCTGTAAATGATTGAAATCTAAATGGAAATTCTGATATTTGTTTTTACATTTTTCGTTATAGCTTTCTGACAGGACACGACGTATAAATATAATACCAATGTAGTTTGAATCTGCTGAGTCTTGTGGAAATAAGGATATATAATTTGTCTGGGTCCTACAATAAAACATGACTTCAAATCACATTTAAACATGATGAGCACAAAACAGTCAAAATGAGCTCAGCACGCTGAATAAAATAATTGCTCACATCTGCCACTTTCTGATGCAAGATACTGCGAAGGTGCTGGTTCATTCGTTTATTATATCATCACTTGAATACTGTAACTGTTTCCTTATTGGTCTCCCCAACCTCTGCTTTGCAATCTGTAAAGAATGCAGCTGCTAGGCTTGTTTATCTCAAACGACGCACCTCATATACAGTACCTCAAATACCTGCTTGTCTCTTTTTTGGCTTCCTTTACATTTCAGGATACAGTATAAAATACTGATGCTTACGTTCAATTCACTCAATACCTTGACCTCTCCTTACATGTCTTCGATAATCGGCAAACACATCCCTTATAGACCGCTCTGGTCACCGGGAGACCTCCCCCTGTCCCCTGCCTAAACCTGCACTGCCAACTCTCGTCTCCAAGAATTTTCAAGTGCAGCTCCGGTCCTACGGAATGACCTACCTCGCCCTATCAGACTCTACCCTGATTTTCGAGTCTTCAAGAAATCCATCATGTTCAGATTAGTGCACCACATTGCTAAAGCCCACCTATCCCTCTCCTCTCCTACCCGCACATCATGATAGATGCCACTTCCATGGCCCCCACCATTCCTGAACCACTGGTGCTAGTGAGCTTGACAATCAATAAAACTCCTCTTGTCTTCCTCCACCCCAAATCGTCTAGATCAGTGTTTCCCAAACCTGTCCTCGGGACCCTTCACCTCGCCAGGTTTTCCAGATATCTGAAGCACAGCACAGGTGATATGATTTGCTGCTCAGTGATTGCAGGATTCAGGCTGTATTTCCCCAAGGTGATCCTTAAAACCTGGCCTAGTTGAGGGTCCCGAGGACAGGTTTGGGATACTCTGGTCTAGATGGTAATCTCCTATGAGCAGGGCCCTCTTCACCTCTTGTTTCTGTTTCTATGTTTGTTTAATTTTGTCTTGTTCCTATTGATTATTATAATAATGAGCTGCAGAAACTGTTGGCGCTGTATAAATAATGATAATAATAATAGTGTGTATGAAGAAAGTAAGCAATACATTTAGTGGAGAAAATAACATGTGAATAAAAAGGTAATGATGGCATATCGGCCCCAGTCATCATACTATCTTGTAAATGGACAGATTGCCGCTTACCTTCTGTTGGAAGGTGTCCAGAGGATTAGTTTGCACACGTAGCTGTTGATGCTTAATCCGTATATGTACGGTAATGGAGAGTGACTAGGCATCCATGAAAGCCCAACAATGGGAATTGAAGCTGTTTTGCCTTGTGTGACTGGTCTTCTCTCTATGTTTGAAACAAAGAATCAAAATCCCAAGAGCCAAGAGACCTGTACACAGCAAAAAAATTCTTCTGAAAATGTCGATAGCTTCCGTTCATCCTAATATCCTTGAACTGTTGATCTGGGCAGATCCAAACTGATTAGTTGGTTTCAGCTACCAGTAAATCCAGATTCTGGCTTATTACTGAATTAAAAATGGAGCTCTCTCATTGGTTGCTTTTGAATAGGTGGGTAAATAGCTTTATCCAATGGCAAAATGACTACTCTTTTACATTGTATCATGATTGGCTGTGTTTTTAACTATTATTATCATCATTTATATAGCGCCAACAATTTCCGCAGCGCTTTACAATAACCAAAGGCAACAAGAAACAAACAAATAAACAAACATAGGATGGAGGCAGGAGGTGTAGAGGGCCCTTCTCATAGGAGTTTACAATCTAGAGGGTGTGGGGTGGAGGAAGACAGGTGGAGTTTTATTAGTAGTCAGGATATTGGTAGTATTTAAAAAATGACTATTAAGATGCTAAGATTCAGTTTAAAGTTCTATTCAATCCTATATTTCTAGTTTGTGCCATTAAATCCACATTTTACCACTTTCACGTCACTCACACACCTCATTCTGCACAGCAAGTTCCTGTGGCGCACCTGAGGACTATTTGTGGTACAGCAGTGTAACACGTCACAGTGGTTTAAGATCACCGCCTCAAGCCATGAAATATTGAACCGATCTTTATGATCAATGCTCTATGCCCTGCTTGAGGAGTTATTCCATTAAAGGTGAATGTTTCTTTTCAATACATGTTATTGAACAACACCCTACACTACCACTATGTTCCAAAAGAAGACTATATTTATATACATTGCAATGAGAAAATGAGGAGAAGGGGCTTTTATTTCATTAAAATAATTCTGGATGCCCTGCGAACCCGAATTTCACATTTCCTGAATATATGCACACAGTGTCATTATATACATAGCAAACAATTGTGGGTTTGCTTTGTATCCAGGCCACAGCTGTCGGGTTGTCACAGCAATTTCCCGGCCAAATAACATCAGTTGCTGAATTGCTTGAACTTTGAGGCGCTCGACCTCCGTAAAAACTGTGTGTTTTGAGGTTTCTGCAGCTTGGAACAGCGGTTTAACAGCGTGACAGTCTATGGCGACACCTCTTATTAATAAATGTACCTGCGTGCTGGCATATACTGTCATGCGGTTCTTAAGACTGGTGGCACACAAGCGTATTTTTTGCGTCTGTCTGTGCGCGCAATGTGCCGTCCGTTGCAGGTTTTTCATGAAGAACACCATACGATTCACCTGCGCACTTGTTCATGCACGGCCTTCTCGTATTGCTACGCACGCGAAAATGGCATGGACGTGAAAAGGCTAGGCGTCCTGCAGGAATTACGTGCTGCTTCCTGTGAGCGTGAATATTTGCGCAAGTGTGAAGGCCGGCACACTGAAGCATCTGCCTTCTTCTGATCCGCATTTATATCTTACCGATCGTCTGTTGAACACAATATCTCCCGTCTAAATGTGCGTCCGTCACGGACACCCTGTATGCAGTACCTGTACGCTCATGTGCCAGCAGCCTAAGGGGTAAAATACTTAAGTCTATATAACAAATTTGGTCCTAAGTTAACCAGAGCTGATGTAAACTTAACAACTCCATAGACTATTGTGGCTTTGGTAAGTTTCCAACAGCTCTGGATAGGTTAGCACCAACTTTGTAATATAACCCTTACTATTTTCTGGAAAACCACAAGCCTTGGTGGAGAATGCGGGTTGTAGAGATCCTGTATAATAAGTGGGTTTTTTTTTTAAAAAAAAAATCAGTCTTTATAATGCATCGCTAGTTACATTTAAATATGTTTATTGTTCCTGTATCTATGGCAACCAATTAGTCAACTGCTACTGAATGGTCACAATATGAATTTTTAACATTTCATGGAAGTTAATTGTGGTCACAAACTCTTTTATATGTGGTAGAATTGCCTTCTTTTATAGTCCCAAACACAATACGTGCTCTAACCTCAGCAGCTAAATATTGCGACAGATGATGCGTATCATCATGTACCTCATCTAGTGATTATATTACTTTAATGACTTTCTAGATTGGAAAGGACATGGGTTCAGAGAGAGTTTCTTTTTTTTTTCATGACAACACTGATTTTGTTTTCTGAAAAAGGTTTTGGGATTCTAATCTTTCTATAATTCAATTTCACGGTATCCGAATTTCACTTGTATTGCTTACATTCTCCCTTTTTACATCAAAGTGAAATCTACTTGAAAAATGGGGCCCAAAGACATCTATTATTATTATTATTATTGTCATCATTTATATAGCGCCAACAGTTTCCGCAGCGCTTTATAATAACCAAAGGGAACAAAATACATATAAACGGACATAGGATGGAAACAAGAGGTGTAGAGGGCCCTGCTCATAGGAGCTTACAATCTAGAGGGATTGGGGTTGAGGAAGAAAAGAGGAATTGCACTAGATAGCAGGATCATTAGTGCCAGTGGTTTGGGAATGGTGGGGCCATAGAAGTGGCTTCAATCAAGTGTGAGAAGGTGAGCAGAGGGATGAGTTGCATCAGTGATGTGGTACGCTAATCTGAAGAGATGGGTTTTGAGGGATTTCTTGAAGGCCTGAAGGTCAGGGGAGAGTTTGATATCATTGTAACAGAAACAGGGGGAGGCTGGTCTCAAGCTCAAGGAGCAGACCTGAATGTGTTACAGCGTTCGTCCCTTCTCTCAGGTCAAGCAGTTCTGCAGCAGTTTTCCTTTCTTCACAGCCCTCAGCCAGAAATTGTGTGTATTGCACAGCTCTTGGTATTTCTCCCCAAACACCAGACAGCACTTCGTGCAGAGGAAATAATAATGTTATATGTGAAATGGAGACCAGTTTATATGTGAAATGGGGGGGGGGGTTTAATGTTTGTCCTTTAATTTTCTATTTCCTGTAAAAATAAAGAAGTTAATAAAAAATAATTAAACCAAAAAATGTACCGGCTCCCCAAATCTTCTGATTAACACATCCCCAATGAGCACTTATTGTTGAAAACCATAACATTTATATAAAAGATTGGATTCACAATGTTATAAGAGATCCACTCGTACCACTTTTGTTTAATCTGAACTACAATGCAGGTACAAGCAATTTGTATCTAAGTGCACCTTTCTCAACATAAAATGCCCAGTACTTAGAAACATAGAAACATAGAAAAATGTCGGCAGATAAGAACCTTTCGGCCCATCGAGTCTGCCCAATTACATGGATACTTTACCTGGATTTATCTTTTGTTTAGGATAGCCTTATGCCTATCCCATGCCTGCTTAAATTCAATACTTGCGTCCATAGCTTGTGTAACACATTCAGGGTTATTCAGAGAAAGGTGAAACTCAGGAGAATGGATGGAAAAGTGAAAATTCTAGGTCAAAATAGCCAAACCAGGAAACTTCTCCCATTTATCTCACTTTCCAAATTGGCTTTTGGTCTAGATTGTTCTCTTCTCCTGCCATTTCTCCTGATTTTCACCTTTCTCTGAATAACCCTGTTTGTTAAGATAAATGTGTAGTGCTTGTTGAATAGATTACAGTACTGATTATACACTATGAACCGTTACCGCATTATATCCCACCACCTTTTTTATACTTTAGAGATATGAGTTGCATAGTAAACACTCAGTTGTAGGATAAAAAATGTGTATAGATTGCTACTCTTCGATAAGTAAAAATCTTAAAATAATGCATATTTCGCACTTTTATCTCTTCATTCACTCATCCTTGCATGTAATATTATTGGGATGAAAAGGTCTAGGCACTAGATAGTGTCCATTGTGTTACACAATTTCAGAGAGTCTACATAATTGATAGAATGCTGTTTGTGTAAAAACCAGTAAATGTGGCAAATATAAATAAATAAAAATGATTACATACCTGATTTTGGGTATCTGATAATGAGATTACTAGCCATGCAGTTTACAAAAAAATCAACAGAAAGTAAACAAAATGTCAACTTGGGGTTCAAAGCCTGCATAAAAATACACAGTACGCTATAATCCCTGTCCAGCAGTAAGTGACTCCAGAGCTGTTTTACAGTTACGAATTCAATTTAGTAAAATATTGCTATCGCTGAAGAGATGACATGAGTATCTTTCCATATGGAACACATTACAGGATGGAGACGGTATAGACTTTCTCTTCATTCTTTGCTTAGGTCAGTCGTGTAGTGTCATTAAGGATAAACATATATTGTCTGCCAGTAATGGAAAATAGAAATGTGGCTAAAACCAAAACAATGTTTTATGATCTGTGCACTAACATCTAGAAATATTTTGTATTTCTATTTATAAAAATTAAATGTTACTTAATTGTATTCTCGATTTAAATCAAACACACTAGGGATACAATCTGTTTCAATGTCCATCAAGTTCATCTTTCTACATAACCCTATAGCTGCTGTTGATCCAAAAGAAGGCGAAAAATCCTACTTGGTGCAATTCCAATTGTAGCCAAAAAGAGAAAAGAAATCCTTCTTGATTCTTAGTGGCAATTCTATTGCTCCCTGGATCAATGAATAATGCATTATGATTATAATTTGCATATCTGTTTACATCAGATTTTACCAGGAAAGCAGCCAAACCTCTTTTAAAGGCATGAACTGAATTAGATAAAACCACATCTTTAGGAAGAGAATTCTATCAGGGTTATTCAAAGAGAATCGAAATGTCACCGCACGTTCGGTGACTTTTGGTTCTCTTCAATTCGGTACGATTTGGTGATCCCATTTCGGCGATCCTGCGGTGTATTCAGCAAGCACCATAGGGCCGCCGTAGTGCAGGGAAAAGTCGCCGGAAAAACCCGACACCGCAGACGAAGGAGGTGAAGAAAAAAAAAAACAGTACGCTTGAATGTTTGAAAAGTGAAACGCTGTTTGCAAGGAAACTACTGAAAATGTCTGAAATTTACATGAGGTCCAATGAATGATATTAAAAAGGGCTGTTACAGAAAAAAGAGGTAAAGTTAAAAAAAATAATACAAAAAATCGTAATTGTTTTTGACAAATCCCGAAAAATGCTTAAAATATCCTAAAAAAATCTATAAATAAAGAGACTTTTTACTGCAGAATATTATAATCAATGGTTTATTAGGTAAATTAAAATGGGAATATTTTTAACATTGAAGCCTATGGGATTCACCTGAATAAATCTGTCGAATGAAGCCACCGAATGGCAGGGCATTTCGGCAACATTTCACTGCTGGTTTTTGTTCTCTGAATAGACGAAGCTATGGGGATTTCACTGCCCTCGAACAGGCACCAAACAGGCACCGTATGTGCAGGCAATTCGGCAACATTTGGCGAACTGCCTGCTCTCTGGATAGCGAATGACCAAGAAAGGTAACCGAACGCTGATTTTCAGTGTTCGTTTACCTTTCGGCAGCCATTCGAATCTCTTTGAATAACTGCATATTTTTATTGCTCGTCCTGTAAAAAAACTTTCCTTTGTAGTCGTCAAAATCTCCTTTCCTACATTCTCAGTGGATGAAGTTGTGTTCTTTGTAAAGCTCTATTAATGAGGAGGTCACCAGAGAGCTCTTCGTCTTGTCTTGTATGCATTTAATTAAAGTGATTAAATCTCCCCTGAGATGCGGGTTTTCAAGGCTAAACTAGTTCATCTTCTTTAGTCTCTCTTCATAAGTAAAATCTTCCACTCCGTTTATTAGCTTTGTAGATCGCTTCTGCACTTTCTGCAATGCCATAATATCCTTCTTCAATGCAGGTGACCAAAACGGCACCGAATATTCAAGATGGGACCTTACCATTGCTTTGGTAAGAGAAAAAATATTTTTTACATCACGCGAGCCCTGTATTATACATGACATGACTTTATTAGCTTTTGCAGCCGCTGCCTGACACTGCAAACTACTCTGAAGTTTATTGTCTATGAGTATACGTAGATGCTTCTCATTTACTGCCGCACACAATGCAATCCCTTTCAAAGCATACTTTGTAATTATTTCTGGTCCAAAAATGCATACCTTTACTCTCTCTCTTCTATCCATTCAGTTATTTCCAAGTCTCTGTAATCTATGGGTTAACTATTGCCATTCTTTTCGGTCCTATGCCATTACTTTCAGTTGGTCGATGTTCTGTCTGGTATCAGCTTTGATGGTGTCCAACCAACGTGTTCTTTGTTGGTTTTATTTTCCACTAAACACTCTGAACATAATATTCTACACCAGGGAGATTGATCACAAGACATGGCCACACTTTGCAAATTAATCTTGTTTTTTTTTTTCCCTTCCATTGATGTATCTGGCTTTATACAATCTAGTACTTTGCTATTGGTCACCTTGTCTGTCTATGGAATTTGCAGGACTCGTTTCCAACACCACAACTCAAAGGTGTTGGTTTTCTTTCTGCTCCAAAAAGAACCCAGTCATGCACACCTATTTACTTATTTATACATGCTGGTCCCAAATCCGGACAAAAGGGGAGGGTTGAGGTACAGTAAGACCTGCTGATTGACCTACCTACCAAAAATTGTTAAGAAAATTCTATGAGAAGACTTACTTAAGTTTTGGACAACTTTATACTTCTCTACATTAAATCTAATCTGCCACTTCTTTGACCATTCCTCTAGTATGTATAAATCCATTTGCAGAGATATTACATTGTGTCCAGACGTTATAGCCTTACCCAGGTTCGTATCATCAGCAAGTACAGCTACAGGACTTTAATACATTTCACAAGATCATTGCTAAATATGTTAAAATGAACTGGGCCCAGGACAGAACTTTGAGGCACCCCACTTACCACTCCCTACTGGAATAGTTACCATTAACAAAAATTCTTTGCACCCTGTCATTGAAAAAATGTTTAATCCTTATCATTAGTTCATCTAATCCGATCTCCTTTAGTTTGTGTAGTAGTCTGTCTGTTGTGTGAGATTGTGTCAAATGCCTTAGCAAAATCTAAATTGATCATATCTACTGGATCTCCTTGATCAATACTTTTATTCAGAACTTCATAGAATTCAATTAAGTTAGAAACATAGAAACATAGAAAAATGTCGGCAGATAAGAACCTTTCGGCCCATCTAGTCTGCCCAATTACATGGATACTTTACCTGGATTTATCTTTTGTTTAGGATGGTCTGACATGATCAATAGGGATGAGCTGTTCGGTTCGATCAGTTCGGAGGTTTTTTGTTTTAGAGTATAAATTATGGCACATGGTATGCATGTCAGACTGGTATTATGCATGGAAGACTGGTATTATGCATGGCACACTGGTATGGATGGCAGACTGGAAAGGCTGGCACATACTGGTATTATACATGGCAGACTGGAAAGACTGGCACACTGTTATGGCACACACTGGTATTATGCTGCATGGCAGACTGGAAAGGCTGGCACACTGTTATGGCACACACTGGTATTATGCTGCATGGCAGACTGGAAAGGCTGGCACACTGTTATGGCACACACTGGTATTATGCTGCATGGCAGACTGGAAAGGCTGGCACACTGTTATGGCACACACTGGTAATACGCTGCATGGCAGACTGGAAAGGCTGGCACATTGTTATGGCAGACTAGTATGGCAGACTAGTATGGCTGGCAAACTGGTATGACACACACTGGTATTATACTTGGCAGACTGGAAAGGCTGACACACTGTATGGCACACACTGGTATACATGGCAGACTGGTAAGGCTGGCACACATTATGGCACACACTGGTATTATATTTGGCAGACTGGAAAGGCTGGCACACTTTATGGCACACACTGGTACTATTTATTATGCTGCAGCAGACTGGAAACAAAGGCTGTCACACTCACTGTCTGCGAGCCTCCCTTGAGTTGACCGGCGGGCGGCGGTGTCAGAGTGGATGGAGTGGAGAGCTGCTGGCTGGTCTGGCAAGATCGACCGCATCCGCGTTTCAGGTCCGGAATCCGGATGAAGACATCACAGAGCACGTCCTCTCCTTAGCTGCTCGCTCTGCACACTGCCTGGCTGGGAGGCCTAGGAAGGGAGCAGCCCGCAGGCGCACGAGCAACCACGTGAAACAACGTCACGTGAGAGTGAGCCCGTTGCGCCTGCGCGACCATGACAGCAGCTCAGAGGACGACAATGAATGAGGAAAAGACCGTGGCACCGGGGGAATGCAGGAAATGTAAGTATAACCTTGGATTCATGTGTCCGGGTGGCAGAGGGTGTCAAACCCGGACACATGACTCCAAACCCGGACAGTCTGGGTCAAAAACGGACAGGTGGGAACCCTATGTACCTCTCCCGAAGGGCCTATGTGAGCATACAATTGTTATTGTGTTAGAAATGTCTATCATAACGTGTACAAGCTGAGTCCCTAGAGTCTCTGAATATCCATTGTCATATACTGTATACCTTGCTTGATACATCTAATACATTCCCTCATCTAACAGGATAGTATCCAGTCCCTGTGCATTTTAAGCCCTTAAGGGTGGCTAGGTGTCGTGTGTGGGTCTCTGATGGCAATGTTTCTATACATCCTACAAATCCGCCACTTCACGGGCAGGTTATGGGGACCTCCTAGGCACGATATTTGAAGGAATTTTTCGTTTTTATTTTTAACCCTTATTTTATGGAAAACTCACTATTCCTTTAAAAACGTCTTTTTTTTTTTACTTTTTGTCCTTGTTTCCTGTCCCCCAGGGCACTACCCGGACCCCCATACACCTTTTATGGCAAATATCTTGCATATATGCCCTCTTGAAGGGCACTCTAAAAACCGAACTTTTGACTCCCATTGACTTGCATTGTGTTTGGTTCGTGTTCGTGTTCGAACTCGAACTTTTAAAATTGTTCGAGTTCGAATGCGAACTGAACACGGCGGTGTTCGGCTCATCCCTAATGATCAATCCTTTATAAATCCATGTTGACTCCTACTGAAGAAATGATTATGCAAGAGGTATTCCTGGGTGAGGTCCTTTAACCCCTTGACAACCAAGGACGTACCAGGTATGTCCTACAAAAACAGTAACTTAACCACCAAGGATGTACCTGATACGTCCTTTTGTTAGAGGACCCTCCCTCCCGATACTCACCTCTCTGGCTGGATTCCCGCGGTGGTCTGACTTCATGACCTTACTAATAACAAAACACTGTTTTTAAATACCAGTACATGCAGGCTGTATTTGCATTTTTCCTTTTAGTTTATATACTTTTTAGATTTTTCAAAAGCAAAAGTCACGTCTTACATTGCTGTATGTTTTATAACGCATGGCTACCTGTATGTTAAAATTTACTACCTTCAATTTCTGTTGCCTGGACTATAATTGAATGTTTATGCTCTCCTATCAAGTTGTGTATAGTTGTGTATATGGCACTGGTATACAGCATAACCTAGGGTAATGCAGTCATTACATATATATCATAAAAGTAAGTCTATTAAGTGTGGCATATTTGGTACAAAACATGACCAAACAGGCAGGGCGAATGAGCATTTAGTCCAATCATCACCTGTGTGTCTCACCTTATAAAAAATATGACATGGGTGATGACCCTTTTATCACGTTTCCTTCAATTAAGGATTTACAGAGGGACATTCTAGAAATCTTGAACGCTACCATCCAATGTGTTAAAACAAGTGTTTTCACCCATGATCATTGTGGGAGGATCATACGATTTATTGTTCCTCAACCACAGTTACTAATTAAAATTGGATTCAAATAAGAAATATGTAGGAATGAACTTATGTGCTTTCTAATTGGATTTTTATAAACTGTTCATATTGTATTGATTGAATTGTTTTATGTTTCTTCCCTTTTTCTTTTAATTTTCTCTACCAATTTATATATATAATAAAATACTAAATTAAAAACAAACATTTTCTTATTATGCATCCATTATTTATTTCCTATATTTAAGGAAGATATTCCTATTAAATAAAAGCATCTGCAGGCTTTTCTGTCCTGATCCATACACAAACGATTTGCTTATCAGCTAAGTCCCTATGCCAACCCTTTGCTGTGGTTGCTGTCACTCTTGTTATTTCCAAGGGTCAATTTCTTTCATATTAGGTTAAAAGGAAATGTTTATGTTGATATAACAAAGATGCGGAGGGTCAACTAATTGCTTAGGAGTTCTATTGAAATTTTAGACATATCACTCCAATTAATCCTGGCCAAACTGATTATTTCCAGGACAAATGATGATGAAGATCTGTTGCTCAAAATCAATCTTCAACCTTGAGGAACAAGCTTGTGTACAAGATGTAGAAGGTGACCTCAGTGAGGAGGACCATGTTTAGTGAGACACACATGCAGAAAATAGCATCTCTTACTACATAACCCTGCAATAACCCCCAAAACACTTTATTAGCAACCTTTTGATTAAAGACTTTTAATTGGTTAATAGAAAAACTAAGCAAAAAAGAAAAATGTTGATACAACAAGCAAAGTTATATAGTCTAAGTAAGCAACAAAATAAAGTGTGTTGCAGAAATGTAACTAACAATACAGGCAGACACTTTAGGCAAACATTGTAAAAGTATTTACAACACGTTCATCTTGGACTAACAAAAAAAAGGTAAATTAGTTCCACATATTTCCAGATATAGAAAACAGTATCATAATGTAATATGGTGATGATTTATTATATCCGTAATCGTTTAGTGTCTAACAAGCAGTCAAAAACATTATTTCACTTGCTGTGAAATGTTACCTTTTGTCCCATGCTGTCATTTTAAAGGTTCATTACGTGACATTTGTAGACTCTTCGGGCACCATTACACTCTTCTCGCTAACGTTATCGCTCACCTATGTGAGCGTTAACCTTAGCCCTGGTGGCCCTAGCGCTGGCGCACCATATTACAATACAAATGTTAACGGGTTAAAAACCTGTTAGCGATTGGAATCTTGCACTTTTCAGCGCAAGGTTACTGTACTTTGCGCTCCCTAACCTTAACATGGAGACCGCAAAGAGTTAATTATGGTGCTGATCTGTGCCACTGTCGCCACCCGGTGGTGATGGCAAATAAACAACCTCAATACAATCAAATAAAGTACAATACAGGTAAAAGAGTGCAAATAGGATAAAACAATCTAGGATAAAACAAGTAATGTGACATTTACAGTCTTATCCTGTATACTCCAGGTTGTAAAAGTCTTAATGATTGTGAAAGTCTTGAAAATCAGTGCAGGGAAGAATAAAAAATAAAAGTCATACAGTATCTCGTATTTGTGGAGTCAGCTGCCTCTCCAGACCGCTTGGTGGTATATCCCTTTTCCACCTTGTAAGTCAGTATAAAAGAAAGATGCGCTGGAGCTGGCGCTTCTTGTCCTGTTAGTGGTTCCTTCTGCTGCGCCCCGTGGCTCAGAAATGTGGTTTCCTTACAGATTCAAATATCCTGCGGGAAAACTCCAGCAGAATACAAATGTCTACCTGAGACGTAATGTAAAACTTAACTTTTAATAAGCACATAAAACAAACATTTGATGCAGTTGACCGGATGCTTTTATAAATATAGCCTGCTATTGATCACTAATAGAGCTAGCCTTATGTAACCCATTAATGTCTGGATCTCTTAGTTACATAGGCTGGTCAAAATACCGCCGCATATACACACCAATGCACAGCTGAGGGTACCCGTTTTTAAATGTGAAGGGTGAAGGGATATTACACAATATTGTGGTTATTTTGTGTTCATTTTATTGACCGAGTGTTTGTTTTATGTGCTTATTAAATGTTAAGTTTTACATTACGTGTCAGGTAGACATTTGTATTCTGCTGGAGCTTTCCCGCAGGATAGTTGAATTTAATTAAATGTGGAGTTGCAAACCCTGAGGTTGCCTGTGACTTCTTTCTTCTGGTTTTCTGGAAATTAAGTTATTCTTTACTACCTTGGTAGTGATTATGTAATGTGGTTTCCTTACAGGGTTACCATCCTCCATGTCCCTCAAAATATAAAATGACTCACATAGAGCAATATTGTATAAAATGGAGTGCAAACAAAGGAGAAGAATGTCGTACTCACATTTGCTGGTGTCTTATCGATCAGACACCAGAGTTGTAGGCAGCCGGTGACTTCAGAAGTTGCACCGGATCACCTACTAGCCTCAGTCACCTCCTCTGCGAATATAAGCATCCTGGACCTAGGATAGGGGTAAAATAAGGTAAATTTTATTACTAATAAAATATACAGTATACCAAAAAGCGTTTCACATAAAAAGCTTCATCAGTTGGTGCTACTGTGACTGCGGATGCAGTTTTTCCTCCCGAGGGCCTGCGTTTTAAAGCTAGGAATGTAATGTGGCCCGAAATCTTTACATATTGTTATAGTATCTATTCTCATACATATTTCATTAGTTGCACTAGTTGTGTTAAAAGTAATAAGGGTAAAAATGAGAAAATTTGTGTTCATTTTATTCTCCCAGTGTATGACACATTTATCCTTTTAAAAAAATATATATGTTGCTTATGTATGTTTGGTATCAAATATATCCTACATGTTGATTATTTAGGCAAGCTATAACCAGTTAATGTGTAGTGTACATGGATAGTGGTATATTTAAATCTGTCCAGCCATTCAAAGAGTTAAACTATCTTTATTTTTATATGTATGACAGCAATATTACTCATTTATTGAGGCCACTGCTCCTCCTTGGATTGTTGGTATTCCTGAATAAATGAATATATGAGAGCCAATTGCTACTGTTTAAGGATTGTAAAAAAGTCCATATAAGTATATCTTAATGAGTCACTAAGAATTTTAGGCAACTATATAGGGTGTGTAAGCCTACATGAGTAGAGGGATTTTGATAAGAGGCCATAGGATGGCTGTCTGGAATATATTTCCTCTGTTCCTGGCATTTCAAGGATTTTTAGCAGCTACAGGTTCCTTGGTAAAAATACATAATGGTGGCTATGAGGATATTGTTATTGCCATTCATCCTGGAACACAAGAAGATGACTTGATTATTGAAAAAATTCAGGTAAGCCAAACTATTGCATGTGTATTATTTACATAAAAAAATTATATTTTCATAGTAAGACCAACAGGGTTATCCAAAGAGATGGAATTGATTTCCAGCTAAGGGCTCAATTTAATTCAGTCTAATGGCAGAAATCGAGACTTTTTTCAGCTGGTTTTCAGCCATTTTTCAGTTCGGGAGATTCAAATGTTAGTTTGATTTGCGAGAAAAATTCGGATTGAATATCGGCAATCGCGACTATACTTTTCGACTGAAATATCGGCTATATATTGCCTCAATTCAAACTTATCGGTATGCCAAAATAAAGGTTCAGATGATAAAAGGTGTTGACAAATGGATTTTCAGGAAGGGAAATAGAGGGAATAAGATTGAAATCACTTTTAAATATTGGATATTTCTAACAGTCATGTTTAAAGGTACAAATCTGTAGGATGCTGGCCGAAAATTTGCATTTATAGCCATTTAACCAACACGCTCTTTTTCAGGACGGCTGCATTATTTGGACATTGGCTCCAGATTACTTTTTTCAGTTGAATCAGTAGATGTTTTGAAAACAATATTGTCTGCAAACAGCAAATATTTTTTTGATATACTTATTTTTAACACAAAAAAGCACAGAATGCACAATCGGGAGCGCAATGGTGATAAAAGCTTGTTAGTCCTTGATGATTCAAAGCAGACTCTTTCATAGAGGATTCTTCGTGCTTGAAAGGTGGAGGAGTCCCAACTCGTATACTCCACATGCAATGAGAAAAAGCGAAATACAAATTGGGCGGTACCGTGAATATCAATATATTCTATATTTAAATGCCCATAGAGTGACACTCACAAATGTGGAGCTTAAAAGCTCAAGAGGTAACACGGGTCGTGACATTAACTAAATAATGTTTAGAACACCTCATTGAATCCTTTCCATACAAAATCCCATCCGTAAAATAGTAGGTAATCAAAGAAACCAGTAATGTAAATCTTTACTAGAAAATAATTAAAATAATATAGAAATATGGTATAGAATACACAAAAAGACATGTGTCACTACATACAGACATTAGCATACAGTAAATGTTGCAAATACATAAGAATATATAATAAATATACAAGTATAGTAGTGATTTTACCTTTGGATCACACCAAGAATTATGTAAAGGGAGGTGGACCACAGGTGTCCCGACATTTTGGCTAGGAAAGTCTTCTACAGGGGTCCAATATTTTCAGATCCGTCCCAAAATCAATTGTGAATTTGAAATATTTGGATTCCTAAATTTCCGAATCTGATCCAAACCAAACTTTTTGGCTGTGCATACGTCTACTCGATTGTAATTTTTAGTCAGCAAGGCGAATGGTTATATACCCAAAGAAAAGGAAATATGTTGTCATTACATACAAAAGAATGGTAATTTTTTTTCCAGTTTATTCCATTTATATCAGAATAGCATATCTAACTTTTGCATTTTTGTTTAAGGTTATGGTGAAAGAGGCTAATGGCTATCTATTCAATGCTTCAAAGAAAAGACTCTTCATAAATCATGTTAACATTTTAATTCCTAGAACCTGGTCATCCAAAAATAACTATTTGAATCGGACCAGAGAAACATATGATAAGGTGAGATGGTTAAATGGTTAGATATGATGCTGTAGTCAACTGCTTTAACCCCTTCACTGCTGAGCCATTTCACGTTTTAAAAAAACACATTTTTCTTTTTTTTATTATTGTTATTATTTTTTTTCTTTACTTTAAACATGGTCATGTTTGGTATCATTGGAAAGGCCATGCTTGCTGAAAACAGTCGGGAGATATCAGGGTTCAAACAAACCCCCATCTTTCCTTAGGAGTCAATAAGGACGTTCCCCACACGTCCTCAGCAGTGAAAGGGTTAATCTGCTTCATATGTATGTTTTTCAAATAATATTCTGTATTAGGGCATTTGAATCTTAAAGTGCACCTTTCATGTCCAGTAGACGTTGGACTCGTTTGATTGGGAATCACTCCATATAAATGTTTAAGGATTTTCTTGCCAACACATATATAGTAAACAAGTGAGTATTCCCCTGTCAAGGTTTTAGCTGCTTCTCACTTGTGGTGGCATGCCACCATGGTGAGTGACAGCTGTGACCCGGGACCATTCTGCAGGACAGCTCTATGCACACTCCATGCACTACATTGCATATTTACATGCTAAGTAAGAACCATCTGCTGTATCTCATCAAGGGATAATGTATCGCACTGATCTTTAAGACTAATGCTATATCCATATTAATATCTATACACAGCTGGTTTGGATAAAAGAATCTGGGCACATTGCATTACCTTATACCAGGTGCTTTTAGCAGATTGCAATGAACCATATACACTGCCTGGCCAAAAGAAAAGTCTCCACCATCCGTACAAGCCTGAGTTGGGGTTGCTTCATTTGGTCGGGTCTAGGTTCAGCAATGTTATGTAAATGAGGTCAAAAGACTCCCTGAATATACTGAGTGAGCAGGTTTTTCTATCAATGGATTTTTTTCTTCCCTGAAGGCGTGGGCATATTCCAAGATGGCAATGCCAAGATTCATTGGGCTCAAATTGTGTGAGAGTGGTTCACGGAGAGCGAGACCTAATTTTAACACATGGATTGGCCGCCACACAGTCCAGACCTTAGCCCCACTGTGAAACTTTGGGAAGTGCTGGAATAGACTTAAGGCAGCGCTCTGACTCTCCCAGCATCAATGCGAGATCTTGGTGAGAAATGAATGCAACGCTGGATGGAAATAAATATTGTGACATTGCGTCAGCTTATCAAACGATGCCACAGCAAACGTCTGCCATAATCAAAGCAAAAGGCAGTCCAACGAAATATTAGAGTGTACAATTTTTTTTTTGGCCAGGCAGTGTAAAATCATTGGCTGGTTTGATATAGCAACTTTATTGATTGCATGTGGACAACATACAGTATCTTGATATGGACATAATGCTTGGTGCCATTTTTGGGACTTAAATATCCAGTTAGATATATCTTTGGTTAGCTATTTTTATTAGATCACTACGATGTCAAGATTGTTTGTGATTTTATGTTATAATTTCAGGATCTTGGAAGTATCACAAGACAAGGAATAGACTCTGTGACTCAGAAACATGAACCCAAATATAACCCTTTATGAAAATATGAATACATATATGAATTAAAATTATGTCAATTTACATTTACAATTAAGCATTTTAGGCATCATTAAATCATTTACTCATGATTTTGGAAATTCTCTACCTGTGTATTACTGGAAATGTTATGCTGTACAATGAATTATATATTTTTTTATGTCTACATCCATTTTCTGAAAAGAGTGCAGCATGCCCACTAGAAAATCCTAAACATTAATCAGTGTATTATGTAAGAGTACTAGATTATAAACAATGAGAACAGAGTTAGCTGATATTTTGATGTGTTAACACTTGTTAATTAGCTTTAGAAGACTTTAAATTACACATTTGAACTTGTATTTCTAGCAATACTTAATCTTAACATCACTGCAACTACTGGCTGCGTTTCATTTTATAATTACGTTTTGTAACTTGTTTCCTAGAAATTAAAAGCAGGCTGGTAGTCATATAATCTGAATTTCACTAAAATGTCTTACAAACTCTTACAGCACATCCAAAAAAATAATTATATATATTTTTTTCCGTCTATATATGGTGTTTTTTCCAAAAGTGCTTTAGGAATTTGTAAGACATCTATATGTACATTTGGAGGACAGACCGCCCTACCTGGAATTGCACCTCTCCCTGTCACAGGTGTCTCATTGCAGGACCTATATAGACCTTGAACAACCGAGAGCCCAAGGAGGATGTACAGTCAGGTCCAGAAATATTGGGACATCGACACAATTCTAACATCTTTGGCTCTATACACCACCACAATGGAGTTGGAATGAAACAAAAACAATGTGCTTCAACTGCAGACTGTCAGCTTTAATTTGAGGGTATGTACATCCAACTCAGGTGAACGGTGTAGGACTTACAGCAGTTTGCAGATGTGCCTCCCACTTGTTATGGGACCAAATGTAATGGGACAATTGGCTTCTCAGCTGTTCCATGGCCAGGTGTGTGATATTCCCTCATTACCCCAATTACAATGTGCAGATAAAAGGCCCAGAGTTCATTTCAAGTGTGCTATTTGCATTTGGAATCTGTTGCTGTCAACTCTCAAGATGAGATCCAAATAGCTGTCACTATCAGTGAATCAAGCCATCATTAGGCTGAAGAAACAAAAAAAACCATCAGAGAGATAGTAAGAACATTAGGCGTGGCCAAAACAACTGTTTGGAACATTCTCAAAAAGAAGGAAAGCACCGGTGAGCTCAGCAACACCAAAAGACCCGGGAGACCACGGAAAACAACTGTGGTGGATGACCGAAGAATTCTTTCCTTGGTGAAGAAAACACCCTTCACAACATTTGGCCAGATCAAGAACACTCTCCAGGAGGTAGGTGTATGTGTGTCACTGTCAACAAGAAGACTTCACCAGATTGAATACAGAGGGTTCACCACAAGATGTAAACCATTGGTGAGCCTCAAAAACAGGAAGGCCAGATTAGAGTTTGTCAAACAACACCTAACAAAGCCTTCACAGTTCTGGAACAAGATCCTATGGACAGATGAGACCAAGATCAACTTGTACCAGAGTGATGGGAAGAGAAGAATATGGAGAAGGAAAGGAACTGCTCATGATCCTAAGCATACCACCTTATCAGTGAAGCATGGTGGTGGTAGTGTCATGGCGTTGGCATGTATGGCTGCCAATGGAACTGGTTCTCTTGTATTTATTGATGATGTGACTGGTGACAAAAGCAGCAGGATGAATTCTGAAGTGTTTCAGGCAATATTATCTGCTCACATTCAGCCAAATGCTGCAGAACTCATTGGACGGTGCTTCACAGTGCAGATGGACAATGACCCAAAGCATACTGCAAAAGCAACTAAAGAGTTTTTGAAGGGACAGAAGTGGAATGTTATGCAATGGCCAAGTCAATCACCTGACCTGAATCCCATTGAGCATGCATTTCACTTGCTGAAGACAAAACTGAAGGGAAAATGCCCAAAGAACAAGCAGGAACAGAAGACAGTTGCAGTAGAGGCCTGGCAGAGCATCAACAGGGATGAAACCCAGCGTCTGGTGATGTCTATGTGTTCCAGACTTCAGGCTGTGATTGACTGCAAAGGATTTGCAACCAAGTATTAAGAAGGGAAAGTTTGATTTATGATTATTATTCTGTCCCATTACTTTTGGTCCCTTAACAAGTGGGAGGCACATCTGCAAACTGCTGTAAGTCCTACACCGTTCACCTGAGTTGGATGTACATACCCTCAAATTAAAGCTGACAGTCTGCAGTTAAAGCACATTGTGTTTGTTTCATTCCAACTCCATTGTGGTGGTGTATAGAGCCAAAGATGTTAGAATTCTGTTGATGTCCCAATATTTATGGACCTGACTGTATGTCCTGAGTAAGTGGTTAATCTGACAAGAGCAATGATTAGGTTAGGAAGGATAGGACATGTCATGATGAGGTACATTGACTTTTGATGGATTTATGCAATGTACGATTATTTGTAACTAAATGCCCATGATTTTGCATAAATTAGAAGCAATCTTCCAAAGTTGGTGCTAACTTAGCCAGAACTGTTTTCTAGGAACTGAAAGGTGCAATGACCTGAGCCTCCAACAAAGACTGCATGCATTTCGCAGCTTTGAAATCAGTAGAGTCTGTCTGGGATGTGTGAGCTGAAAGCCATACCATTATTACAGGAAGAGGAAATTGTCAAAGGAACTTTTTTCACCACACGCTATGCATGCACCGAAATTGGTAATGCCCCTTAATATCACAAGGCATGTATTCACTTCCACAGCTCAGGGCACAAGAGAATGTATGATATAAAGGCATCAGAAGGTCATATGAATAGCACGTACAAATTGTGTCAGTGTCCATAACTAAGAGGATCCCTTTACTCATTGGCCAGACAGAAGCCCAGCAAGCTAATAGCATCTTCTTTCAATTCCATGCTTTTAATAATTTTATCTAAGAGTTACTAATATAGACTAATTTAAACCCCTTCACTGCCAAGTAATGTCCCTTTAGATCACTGCCGAGAACCAGTATATTTTTTTTTTAAATCGCCTTTCAATAACTGGGGAAATTCACAATGTTTTTTTTTTACTGCAACGCCCAATTTGACAAGCAGATGTTGCCATCTCATGGCCAAGAAGCTCCACTACAGGTGGGGTTTGTGCTCAATCAGCTGGGAATCTGTGTTTTAGACACTGTCAGGTTTATTCAGAGAGCGTGAAAAGCAGGAGAATGATTGGAGAATGACTGGAGAATGAAAAATTCTAGGTCAAAATAGCCGATTTGGAAAGTGAGATGAAAGGGAGAATTTTTCTGGTTTGGCTATTTCGACCTAGAATTTTTCATTCTCCAGTCATTCTCCTGCTTTTCACGCTCTCTGAATAACCCTGATAGTACCAACTAAGGAAACTGTTTTAACA